>CABHPQ010173846.1:8792-34697 GCA_902168405.1 Peromyscus aztecus | reverse complement strand
CTTCAGAGATTCAGTCCATTATCATCATGACAGGGAGCTTGCCAGCATGCAGGCAGACATGGTGCTGGAGCTTAGAGTCCTACATTTTGCATGCAACAGGCAGTCTACTGTGACGCTGGGTGCTATTCTGAGCATAAGAAACCCCAAAGCCTGCTCCCACAGTGACGTACTTCCTCCAACAAGGCCATACCCATTCCAACAAAGCCACACTTCCTAAGGGTGCCACTCCCTGAGATTATGGGGGCCAGTTATATTCAAACTACCACAACACTGTTCCTTGATATTATCCATCCTATCCAGTTGTGAGTCTCTGTGTTAGTTCCCATCTATTATAGGAGGAAGCTTCTCTAAGAATAGCTGAGTGAGACACTGATCTATGGGTATAGCAGAATGTCATTGGGAGTCATTTTATTGCCAACATCCTTTAGCAGAACATTAGTATCTGGTTTTCTCCTAGGTTGATGGCCTATCTAATCTTAGATTCTTGGCTACCACAGCAGTGTCAAACATGGGTTCCATTTTTGTGGGAGACTGTGGGAGTCCAGCTCCTACCTTTCCCGCCTTTTCTAGGGTTCTTAGGAGGAGGAGAGAGGGATAAGAAAATATTAGATAGAAAGAGAGACCTAGCCAATGAGAATAAAGACAGAAACACAGGGTAGTTTTGGGAGGGTCTGGATCAATACCCTACAGACTTTTTACAACATGCCAACAAAAGACCTCCCCCTTGCAAGATCAAAGCACAATGTACAGCCAAGTGTAGACCCTTCCAAACACATGGTAACCACGCCTGTGGTCAAATCATCCCATTATGCAGCCCTGCTGGGTAAAGCAAGCTCAGATGCTCTGACTGAGTAATTTGGGCCTCCATTTCTTAGAATAGGCCTTAAGTCCAGACAGATAGTGGTTAGTTCCTCCCACAACATTTGTGCTGCTACTGTAGCAGTGTATCGTGCAGGCAGGTCACCATTGTAGACTGAAGTGTTTGTAGGGTTTGTAGGGTTAGTGTTTACCATTCTCCTCTGGTAGTATGCTGAATACCTTTCAGGACCATTAACACTAGTCAGTAGGGGTGAAAGCTCTTGTTGGCACCAGATCAATTTCTCCATGTTCAATGAGACATGTAAGTATTGATTGTTTTCAGCAGTACGGTTTTATTATCAGTTTATAGAAAGCAACCAATAGCCTTGGCAATAGCCTGGGTTGTTTGAGAGGGTTGTTCCATAAGCCCGTTTGGCCAGCAACTGGATTAGATGCAACCCATTCCTGGCACTGGAAGTTTCATGTGATGTCTAGTTGGGGCTCTGTCTCCCCTGTTATTTGGTGACTCCATTTAGATTTCTCTCATATATGTATATATCTAGAGGATCTTCTACTGTGGTAGGTTTCTATATGACTCCTCAAATGGCCTTTAGTGTTAGTTGTCCCTTCCCATATTCCCTCCCCACCTATCTTTTCTCTCTCCCTCTCCATTTAATCCTCCCATTCCAATCTCCAACTTCTGTTTCTAACTATAATATTCTATTTCCCCTGCCTTGGGAGGTCCTTTCTCCCCCCCCCCCACTAGTTTCTTAATATATACCTAACCTCTAGTTATTCAGATGATAGCATGACTGTTAACTGCTTAAAAGCTAGCATTCACATATAAGAAAATACATACCATTATTTGTCTTTTTGGTTCTTGATCACCTTACTCAGGATTATTTTTTTTCCTAATGTTGCTGGAGAGCTTCTCTCCAGGGCCCACCAAGCCCCACAGTCCCACAACCCACGTATAAAATAATCACTCAGATGCTTATATTACTTATAAACTGTATGGCTGTGGCAGGCTTCTTGCTAACTGTTCTTATATCTTAAACTAACCCATTTCTATAAATCTATACCTTGCCACGTGGCTTGTGGCTTACCAGCATCTTTACATGTTGCTTGTCCTGGCGGTGGTTGGCAGTCTCTCTCCCTTCTTCCTGTTCCCTCAATTCTCCTCTCTCCTTGTCCCACCTATACTTCCTGCCTGGTCACTGGCCAATCAGTGTTTATTGATACAGAGCGATATCCACAGTATCCTAAGTCTATAAATTTTATGATTTCAGTTTTATTTGTTTGTTTCTTTCTTTTAACAGCTAAGTAATATTCCATCGTGTAAATGTACCACATTTTCTTTATCCATTCATCTGTTGGTGAACATCTAGGCTGTTCCTAGTTTCTGGCTATTATGAATAGAATAGCAATGGACATGGTTGAACAAGTGTCTGTCTCTATAGTATATGGATATATGTGTCTTTGGGTATATGCCAATGAGTGGTATAGCTAGACCTTGAGGTAGATCTAATCCTAGCTTCCTGAGCAATAGCCACACTGATTTCCACAGTGGCTATACAAGTTACAAGTTAGCACTCCACCAGCAATGGATGAGTGTTCCCTTTCCCCACATCCTCACCAGCATGAGCTGTCACTTGTTTTGGTGATCTTGACCATTCTGACTGGTGTGAGATGAAATCTCAAAGTAGTTTTGATTTTCATTTCCCTGATGACTAAGGATGTTGAACATTTAAGTATTTCTTGGCCATTTGTGTTTCATCTTTTGGGAACTTTCTTTAGTTCTCTGCCCCATTTTTCAATTGCGTCATTTGTTTTCTTGATGTCCAATTTTTTGACTTTTTTAAAAATGTGATTTAGATATTAACCCTCTATTAGATAAATAGTTAGTAAAGCCCTTTTCCCATTTTGTAGCCTGCTCCTTTGTCCAGATGATGATACCCTTTGCCATTCAGAAGATTTTTCAGTTTCATGAGATCCCATTTATTAATTGTTGGTCTTAGTGCCTGTGCTCACAGTATCTGTTCAGAAAGTCTTTTTCTGTGCCATTGAATTCAAGACTATGCCTCACTTTCTCTTTTGTCAGATTCAAGGTATCTGGACTTATGTTGAGATCCTTGATTCATTTGAAGTTGAGTTTTGTGCAGGGAGGTAAATATGAATATTTGCATTCTTCTACATGCAACCATCCAGCTTGAACAGCACCATTTGTTGAAGATGCTCTTTTTTTCCAGTGTGTATTTCTGTCTTCTTTATCAAATATCAGGTGTCCATAGGTGTGTGGATTTATGTCTAGGTCTTCAATTGTCTTCCATTGATCAATATGTCTGTTTTTATGCTAATACCATGTTTTGTTACTATAGCTCTCTAGTACAATTTGAGATCAGGGATGGTGTGATGGTTTGAATAAGAATGGCCCCCATAGGCTCATATATTTGAATGCTTAGTCATCAGGGAGCAGTACTACTTAAGAATTAGGAGCTTTGGCCCTGTTGTAATGGGCATGGTCTTAGTGGAAGAAGTGTCTCACTGGGGGTGGGCTTTGAGATTTCAAAAGCTGAAGCCAGGCCAAGTGGCTTTCTTCCTGCTGCCTGTGGATTAGATGTAGAACTCTTAGCTACTTCTCCAGCACCATGTCTGCCTGTGTGTCTCCATACTCCCTGCCAAAATGATAATGGACTAAAACCTCTGAAACTGTAAGCAAGCCTCAATTAAATGTTTCTTTCAGAAGAGTTGCCTTGGCCATAATGTCTTATCATAGCAATAGAATAGTGACTAAGACCAGTGGCGATGCCGCCAGCAGTTCTTTTATTATTCAGGATATTTTTTTTAGCAATTCTAAGTTTTTTAAGTTTCCATGTGAAGCTGAAAATTGCCCTTTCGATTTCTTTAAAGAATTGTGTTGGCATTTTGATGGAGATTGCATAGAATCTGTGATTGCTTTTGATAGTTTGGCCATTTTTACTATATTCTCTCAAATCCATGAGCTTGGGTGGGTGTAGGGGCAGTCTTTCTATGTCCAGATTATCTTCTTCAGTTTCTTTCTTCAATTTCTTAAGGTGTTTGGGTTTGTTTGTTTGTTTTTATTGAAACTATATTTTGCTGGGTGGTGGTGGTGCACCCCTTTAATCCCAGCACTGGGGAGGCAGAGGCAGGCAGATCTCTATGAGTTCAAAGACAGCCTTGTCTACAAAGCGAGTTCCAGGACAACCAGAGCTATACAGTGAAACCCTGTCTCAAAAAACAAAAAAACAAACGAACAAAAAAAATAAAAAAGAAAGGAAGAAAATAGATTTTTTTATATAATATATTCTGATTACAATTTCCCCTATCCAACTCCTCCAAGTTGTTCCCTACATCCCCTCCCATCCAAACCCACATCCTTTTTGTCTCTTGTTAGAAAACAGACATCTAATAATAATAATAATAATAATAAAACAAAATAGGTAAAACAAAGAGATATAGGCAGAAGAAAACAAGGCAAATAAAAAGCATGAGAAACCCATGAAGATGCAGAGATACACATGTTCATGCACACAGGAATCCCTTAAAACACAAAACAGAAATTTATAATATATATGCAAAAGACATGCAAGGTTAAAAAAAATGCCCTGGCCAAGAACATGAGACAGATACATCAGGGACCTAGAGGAAAAACCAAATACTACTGTTCTGCAAAAGGAACATAGCCATAAAATGACAAACAGTTGTGAGCTACCTTGTTGGTACTGAGAATTGAACCTGGGTCCTCTGGAAGACCAGATAGTGCTCTTAACCTCTAAGCTATCTCCCCAGCCCCTTGTTAGTATTTCTTAGCAAACAAAATTTTAACACAGAGAAGAACACAAATCCAAAGTGGATAATAAATACTATTCTAAACCATGCTTACCTACAAAATGAATTCAAGGCCAGCCTGGGCAACTTAGTGATGAAATATTGTCTCCAAACAAAACTCTAAAAATGAAATGGGTATATATTTCTGTGGTAGAGAACTTGCCTAGATATGCAAGGCCCTAGGTGTATCCAGTACAGCAGTAAGCAAATACTGAACTGAATATTGCTCTTCGTAGTATAAGTTCATCTCACTGGCTTTCTGTTAGCCTGAAGCTGCCTCTGTACATAGTACAAAGTAAAACTTTGAAGTTTTACTTTACCCAGTGAACTATATATAAAACCCAACTTGGAATATAAACAATATGAGAACATAAAGTGGCCCGTCCACATGGAAAAGAGTCTGGCATCTTCTCAAAAGGAGCACTGATAGCAACTGACACCATGCTTCTTCTGGATAGATAGAAACGTGGATCCTCTCAGAAATTTGTATACAAGTTTTCATAACAGCATTTTTATAATAGTTAAAAATGACAACAGCTGGGGGCTGGAGAGATGGCTCAGCGGTTAAGAGCACTGGCTGTTCTTCCAGAGGTCCTGAGTTCAATTCCCAGCAACCACATGGTGGCTCACAACCATCTATAATGAGATCTGGTGCCCTCTTCTGGCCTGCAAACATGTAGACAGAACACTGTATACATAATAAATAAATAAATCTTAAAAAAAATGACAACAGCACAATTGCCCAGCAACTAATGAATGCATAAATATTGTATATACTTTCAATTAAACATTGCTTGGCAATAGAGAACGATGAACTTCTAACATGCTGCAACATGAATAAGCTTCAAAAAACCTATTAAGTAGAAGAAGCAGTCACCATATTATTCTGCTCATATTAAATGTCCAGATTAAGGCTACCCATAGAGAAAAGTGTAGATTTACCAGGGAATAAGGAAAATGATTTATATAGGTAGTACATGGTTTGTGTTGGAGATAATAAAATGTTCCAACATTGATTTATAGCAGTGGTTGCAGAACTCTAAATATTGTGAGGACCATTGAATTATATCCTTTAAATGATTGGATTATATTGTACATAAATTTTCTCTCAAATTTAGTAAAATAAAAGAAATTAGAGTGTAAAATGATTATTTATGAATTGTTGGAACTATGAGAAGTACATGGAAGTTCACTATATTGTTTCACATACTTTGCTTCTGTTATAAGTTCTCAGTAAAAAGGTAAAGGGAACAACATCCCTTGCATTCAAACTGAGTATCTTCATTTCAGGGTTGCTTCTGCCTGTAAAGGCATCAAGTGGCATGGGCCTTTTCCCCTTGACCTTAACTATTCTTGTGTTTCTGCCTCTTCAGACTTCCTGCAACCTCCTCTCTGTGTGAGTTCATTTCAAAGCTGGGCTTTTAGTTTCCATTTCACCAATAGTGAGCTATTTCCAGAGATGTTTTCTTCGGATAGCCTTGGTCAGAGATGATAGGACAAGGAACACTGTTTTTGAGTTATCCAGAACCAGTGATAGAAACGTTAATAAATACCTTCAATAATACTGAGTCAAAAGTGTACTAAGAGAAAATGCCAGTTGCCCTAACTCATGTAACATACAGTATGTTCATGCATCTGGATATAGTAAGTGTGTTTTGTTGACAGAGCTTCAGGGTGAGGAGAGCTCATGGAGTGAAAGAAGATATATAGGTTAGAAACACGTTACATTTTGAGATGTAAATAAAAATGTCCTCTTTCCCCTCAGCAGTTTTATCTAGAAATGTACAGAGCCACAGCACTATGCTATCCTTTTGCAATAGGGGGAAAGATGACCAAAACACAGTCCTTGCAACTAAGATATTTCCTTTGGAAAATAAATAGCTGTGGTACAGATACAAAAGACAAGTACAGTCAAAATACTGAGAAGTTTTGGGGGTGGGGCAAGTATTCACTTTTGTTTATGAGAGAATCGGGAAGATGAACTGAGAAGGATGTTTCACATAGACATCTGAGGTTGGGCAGAGATTCTGACCAATGAAAGGCACAGTGTGAACAAAAACACGAAGCCAGAAAATGCAAAGTGTGTTTTAAAAATAGCAAGTAATTTTGATCTGGAACATAAAATTGAAAACTCACAAATAAATATTTGAAATATAGGTTGTCTTAGCCAGTGTTCCATTGCTGTGAAGAGATGCCATGACCATAGCAACTCATATAAAAGAAAGCATTTAATTGGGGCTGGCTTACATTCAGAGGTATAATCCATTATCATCATGGCAGGAAACATGGCAGCACCCAGGCAGACATGGTGCTGGAGAAGTAGCTAAGAGTTCTAGATCTGGATCAGCAGGCCTCAGGAAGAGAGAGAGAGAGAGAGACACTGGGCCTGGCTTGAGCATTTGAAACCCTACAGCCTAACCCCAGTGACACAATTCCTCCAACAAGACCACATCTTTTAATCCATATCAAGTAGTGCCACTCCTAATGACCAAACATTCAGATATATGAGCCTATGGGGGCCATTCCTATTCAAACTTCCACATAGGTGATAGTCTTACATTAGGTAAGAATATAATGTAAAATTCAAATATTTAGTGACATTGGGAAAGTGTCATAATTTTTATAATTCAGTCACCAGTGGGAACTATTATAAACTTTGGTGAAAAAAACTGACATGATCATTCCAGATGTACACAGATCAATTTGGTTTATTGTGGAGTTGAATAAGCAAGATGAAGTCAGGAGCCTATTTCAGTTCGCAAATTATGTAGTATGACTCAGATAAAAAAGGAAGGCATATATGTGAGAAGACAAGGCAGAACTTCGTTCCAGGTTGGCTATGGAGCTGCAAGAGGGTCACTTGAATCTTAGAGCCATGAACACCTGGGAGGAAATCAAGGATCAAGAGAGACAGTATAAATTTGAAGGAAATTGTTTATGATACTAGTTTTGATTATGTGGCACATAATATTTTGGTTTTTCAAAAGTAGTTATTTGTAAGAAAAGTTAGAAACTGAGATGTGGATTAAGTAATGGCTGAATTGATAGAAACAAAACTGTTATGGGACACAGAAAAGGGGCCAAAAGAAGTGTATTGGGAAACAGCCACAAAAAGGCAACCAGAAAGACCTGGTTAGTGTTAGTCAAATATGCAAATAATTCCTAGAAGTATAAAAACACCAAAAAAAGATAGTATACTGTCATAGTTAAAGCATAGATTTAGACACTAGATTCAAATCCCACGTGCCCTAAGTTATTTAAATCTTTGTTCCTCAGTTTCCACACCTGATTCATGTAATTATCCTGTAGTTAAGTTAAAGAATACACGTAAAACACTTAGTAGAGTTTGAAAAATACTCTTTCAAATATCAGCTTTTGTTGTTTAGTGTTATCTGTACAACATGAAAATAGATTCACAAGAATTACTAGGTCAGCTGAAGTAGTTTAAGAGCCAATGGGATAGGAAGTTAATAGAAGTTAAGGCAGGAATTCTTTCAAAAAGGGGTGGGGACTGGAGAAATGGCTCAGCAAGTAAAGCTCTTGACATACAAGTGTGAGGATGCCAGGTGCGCTTGGCAGCCCTTGGAATTCCGGTGCTCAGAAGGTGAAGATGGTTCCCTAGAACACCTGGGTAGCTGACTAGCAAGACCTGGCCCAGTGAGTAAGGTGGAGAGCCATTTAGGAAGAATACCTCATCCTCTTTCTGCATTCTTACATAGTGTGCAACTGCAAGTATGTAAACAAACATTATACACACATTGAAAAAATGAAGGAATTATGAATAAAAGAAAAATGGCGTGATAGCTCAAGAGTAAACAAATTGAGGCTTTAAAATAGTTTTTGTTTTACTTCGGTAGATTTTCTTGAATCGTATTTCATGAATTCTAGTGAACTTATTTGTAGTAATTGGCATGAAATATAGCTAGAATATCATTGAGACTTCTTGTTTATGTGAATTCCTTTATATACCAAGTTAAGTGTAGTAACTCACCTGTTTTCAGTCTTTAATCAATTTCAAGCAGGCAAAATTTTGTACTTACTATTAAAATATGTTTATGGCAGAAAACGTTAATGCAGTTCTGGCAGCTTAAGAATTTATTAATGATTTGTTTTAATGAACTTAAACCCAAAATTTCTAACAGTTCTGAAGTGGAAAACACAGATATTAACTGTACCAAGTTAATTGCAAGAATTCAGAAATCATTTCCACTGTTAAATTTTTTTCTTCTGTCTTTTCTTTTTAGAAACATTGTTAACTCTTTAAGCACCACTGCTCTTTATAGACTTACCTGTTGACATGATTCTGGTCTTGTTAACCATATTTTAATTACTAACTTGAAGAACTGCCTTTTCCAATGTCATTAAATATTTGATTTTTACATATGTTCTTATTAGTGCTGTGATATCATCATTTATATTATATTGCAGAAAAATATTTCATTGAAACAACTGGAACTTTAAAATGTTTTAATTTTTGAAGGACTAGAAAAATAGCTCAGTGGTTAAGGGTGCTTGGGGCTCTTCAGAGAACCATAGTTCAATTCCTAGCACCCATTTTGGGCAGATAACAACTGCCTACAACTCCAGCTCCAGGGGATCTGACTTGCTCTTCTGGACTCCACAGGTACCTCCACACACATGGCACCCACACATACATATAAGTAAAAATAAAAACAAAATCTTTAAACTTTTAAATTTAGAATAATTGCCCTTATGATATTTTATTTTTAAGGAATTCATATGTTTTAGTTTTTTCATCAGCCTACAGTTCAATGATAGACGTTCATGTTTTATGAACATTTATGATTTGCAAAGCACTTCACATACGCTCTTATTTAGTAATCATAGCAACTTTATTGATCTATGTTGTCACATCTGTATTATCTACAGATGAGGAAGCAAACTCTAAGTGGGTGGCCTGCTCCAGACTATAAACGGGACTGGATTTCCTACTCAAAGTCCTGCACTCCTTTTTCTGTACACTTATACTAGTGATAAGCCTTTGTTATTTAGATCTCACTATATTCCTCTACAATTTTTACAAAGCAGCAGATTTAGTCTAGGTTTCCTAAGTGATGTCATCTTAGATGTCAGATATATTCCTATAAGGCAGCTGCTGTCAGCCAGCTAATATATTGCTGTCATCTACAGCATTTCCACAGTGGTAGTAGGCGGAAAAGGCAGATATTATTACTTGTAGGAGTAGAGACAAGGGAGTTGCTAGCATTCTGCAGTGTGAGTAGCAATCCCCACCCCCAAGAATGGTGGCCCAAAATACCAATGGTGCTGAAGTTGTGTAACCTGCCTTGAAGACTGAAATGTTCTTTACCCATTCTTCACCTTGGTGTTCAACTTCCACCCCTTATATATCTATAATATTGTTCTTCTCCTCCCACCCAAAAAAAAAAATTTATTTGAAGTCTAGGTTTTGAGGTAGTTTAAAATAAATGTAAGGGGCTGAAGAGATGGCTCCGTGGTTAAGAACACTGGCAGCTCTTCCAAAGGACCCAAGTTTGGTTCTCAGCACCCACAGGGTAGCTCATAACTGTCTATATCTTCAGTTCCATGGAATCCAATGCCTTCTTCTGGACCCAGGATAGCAAGTGGTGCTTATACACATGTGAATAAAACACCCATACACATAAAATATTAAAACAAATCAGTTTTTTAAAGGAAAAAAAAGTATGTATGCTTCTGATTTGGGGAGAGACAAATGGTACCAAAGCACATACATTTTATTTAAAACTAACATTTTAATAATGTTTCCTTATTTTCAAATTTTACTTAATTCATATTGAATATCAGTAAATAAACACATGAAAGTACTCTTAAGTTTTGTTCAGTTTTCAGTTTTTGTCAGCCTAGATGCATTTCTCTGAGTTATCCAGTCTGCATACTTGAAGAGACAAGTTGGAGGAGACAAATTGGTAGAGAATTGATTGGTGTCCATACTTTTCCAAAGGGACATCCTGAAATACTTCCAGTTGAAGTAAGGACACTTTGTAACCTAACAGTTGCTGTGTTCTTAAAAGCTTATATAGCTGATCATAAAAACTCACATTATACATTTTATATAAGTAATCATTACATTTTATAGGTTTATAACCAGATAATAATTAAAAAAAGGAAAGTCATGTGTTATACCTCCAAACCAACTCTACCGAATATTATCTGTTGAGTTGAAAGTGAATACTTGAAGTTTATGAGTCAGGAATTTCTATATGATTTTTGTCAAATTATATTTCAACATTATTAGAAATAATCCAGTACTATCCAACTTATTAAAAAGATACTAAAAATATGTGTAGTCTTCATGTTGCTGTTCTTGCCAGCGTTGTTTTTCTAATAGCAAAGAAAGGGCACAAAGATTACTAAGTCAAGCATTCTGTTTACAGTACAGTTCTGTTTAATACACTTGATAATGAAGAGTTAAATACTGAATATCTTTTTATTTCTGAGAAAAGAATGTTTAAGCAACAGATTTACACAGAACCATTCATGTGCAAAGGGACACTGCAGTAGATGTTTATTCTGAGTATCGATAGTTGGGCAAAATTCCGTTGAAATTTTTTGTCATTGACCATATGGAATAGAGTTTTGCTTATGTGACTCATACTACCATTATTAGTACATTTCAAGTCTTCCAAATGTATAAATTTTTGAATTTTATATTCAGTGGATATCATTAATTACTATTTTCCAACATTCCCAAGCTGAACGCTCATTCTGCCGAGAACACAACGAAATGTTGCAGGTTGTATTTCCCAGTACTTCACTGGGTTGTTGAATAAACTTATTGCACTGTATAATGATTTCTTCATCTTTGGCACTGTCGGACAGAAGTCATTCACCCCAACTTTTGTAATTGAATTATAGTGAAGGAAGATGATCTGTTGTGGGGGAAAAAAAGAATGAATTTTAAATGCCCAGTAAATATGAAAGGAATGTGTTTTATTAATAGTTAGGTTTTAGAAGGGTTGCTAAATCTTGAACATGGGACCTCATGCGTGCTAGAGAAATATTCTACCACCAAGCTGCACTTCCAATCCTTATTATTTTTATTTGAGACAAAATCTTGCTACATTACAAAACTGGCCTTAAACTTTTGATCTTCTGGCCTCAGCCTCCTGACTAGCACATGGGATTACAGGTATAAACCACTGTTCTTAGATATGGTCAGCATTTGTTTATGATTTATAGCTTTATTTATCTGTTTACCTTTTTTGTTATTATTGTTTGTGTTTTTGTTTTTTGAGACAAGGTTTTTCTGTGTAGCCCTTGCTAACCTGGAACTCACTCTGTAGACCAGGCTGTCCTCAAACTCAGAGATCTGCCTGCCTCTGCCTCTGGAATGCTGGGATTAAAGGTGTGCATCACTACTGCCTGGCTTCATCTGTTTCCTTTACATTGATATGAAAGTATTTTCTCATAAGATATATTCATTTATAGATGTTGAATACTTGTCATACCAAGTCAAATTTAGGTATTTTGCAAGTGTTTGGGGGAGAACTTTGTCACATAGAACTTGTGTCACCATCCAGAATATACTGTCTGGTCATTTTACTACATTGCTCTTTCCTTCTACTTCCCCCACCTCATACCTGTAGTCACTACCATGCCATATTAAATGCCTTTTGCTGGCAATGCTAGAATATTTATTCCTATTACCTATAGAATCTGCTTTCATTTGCCAAGATTAATCTGAACCTGTTAATGAAAAACCTGCACAGACATTGTCTAAAACATCTGTTTGGTGTTCAACTCTCTTCTGTTCTGTATCAGTCTTGGGATACTGTGAAAGATTGTTCCTCTTCATTTCTCCCACTGCTCAGTAGCATAGCAAGGTATTGTTTATAGAGGTAAGCTCAATGATAGTAAACCAAGCTAGATGTACATTTGTTTACTTTGCAGAGTATTTATTATCCATTTGGGACTTGTGTATTTTTCTGTGTTAAAATTTTGTCCACTATGAAATGCTAACAAAAGTAGCATGTAAGAAGTAGAAGGATGAAAAACCAAGATATCCAGGTTGTAGTGCAGAGTTGCAGGTGTGGAAATTGGGATGGGGATAGGGCATGGCTTGAGAAAACCAGGCTGTGCTCATGGCTGCAGAAATCCACATCTACACATAGTCCATTCTTTAGTGGCTTAAGTCTCCAGAGTGCAGTGAACAAAACTTGTTTAAAGATAGGAAAAAGTCTAGGCATGGTGGTACATGCATGTAAAATTGGCATTCAAGAGGTTGAATGAAGCAGGAGGATTATGGGTTTTAAAAATGTCTGTACTGCATAGTGAATTTGAGAGCAACCTGGACTACATAATGAGATCTTGTCTCAAAAGGAACAACAAAAACAAAAATTTGCTACAAGTAGTAATCAGTTCTTAGTTACTTTTGTTTTGCTACTTGAGAGAAAAGCCTGTGCACAGTAAGGAAAGGCCTTGGGGAAAACAGATTGAAGTGAAATAGGGATTTTATTTTTTTGGTTTTTGTTTTTAGAGACAGAGTTTCTCTGTGTATCCTGGCTGCCCTAGAATTTACACTGTAGACCAGGCTGGCTTCAAACTCACAGTCATCCACCTGCCCCTGCCTCCCAAGTGCTGGGATTAAAGGCATGCACCACCACCACCTAGATGAAATAGGGATTTTTTTTTTTTAATCTGAGGGCCATAGATGAGAATTAGGGAAACTAAAAGCTCTAGAATTTTGTGTAAAATACTGTCTTCATTTTTGATGACTTCTGTCAGCAGATGACAAAATGTGAGCTTTTTAGAGAATGTGAGGGTACTGAGAATTGAATCCATTACTTCACACAATGTATATAAGCACTCTACCACTGAACTGCATCTGTGGTCCTATATGAACTTCTTATGCTCTGTAGTAGTTTGAATGAGAATGGTCCCCATAGGCTCATGTGTTTCAATAATTGGCCCCTCGTTGGTGCAACTGTTTGGGAAGATTAGGAGATATGGCCTTGTTGTAGGAGGTGTATTACTGAGAGAGGGCTTTGAGAATTCAAAAGACTCCCACCATTCCCAGTGTACTCTGCCTCCCGCTTGTGGATCAGAATGTGAGCTCTGAGCTGCTGCTCAGCCACCTGTTGCCATGGCTTCACTCCACCGTCATAGACTCTAACGGATGGCACCATAAGCCCAATTAACTCTTTCTTTTATAAGTTGCCCTGTACATGGTGTCTTATTACAGCAATAAAAAGAAAACTAATACATGCTCCAAATAGTGATTTTTCAGTTAATTTCATTTTCTGGTGTGAATGTTTAAAACTGTATACCCACTTCTAACCTAGCACCTGGCTCCTAATCTACTTGCTTTGTTTGCCTTGTGGAATGTTTATAGAGCAAAAGGAACAGATGATTGTGCTTAGTATCCTGACTTGAGAAACTTCAACAACTTGATGTTTGCTTGGTGGACAGCTTATTACAGTGACCTCAGCAGTTTGAGTTAGGTGGAAGTGTAGATGGAGAGGGTCTTATGCTTGAGTGTTATCTTTCTGAGAAAGTATTCTCCTCACACTCTCCTACCCATATCACTGGAGTCTTTATGTTCAAAGTTTTCTTGTTACCCACTGGATCTTTGCTTGAGATACACTAGTATGTTCTACACAACTGGAATGCCCATATCTACCAAACACAAGTAGAATTTTTTACCTGGAGGTATTTCAACTCTTGTATTCCTGAAGGGATTTTTTTTAGTTTATTGTGTTCCAAGTGTATCTCTCTCACACGTGGTATATTAGCAAAACTTCCATTTTCAATATCTGTGATTCTGTTGTTTCCAAGACCCAGCCTATAGGTGATATAAAATGTTATAGTGGTTAGATTTGATAAGAGTTTGCCGAAAACCCTACAACCCTATATAGGACATGAGCCTGTTAGCATAGGTAGCCATAACAGTGGGTCTTTCCTTGTTTTCTCTTTACATTCTTGAGTAGGATCCCTGTACATTATCTAAAACTTCTTTAATGTATTGGTCATATATGCTATCACATTTCAGTGAAGATTTTGGGAACTTTTACCTTTGTAGTTCTTTGTATCGTTTAAAATCTTCAAGTTCCACAGTTGAAATTTTATTAAAATCTAAGTGAAGCTCCAGTAAGGTTGGTGGTAGGCCTAAAAAGAAAAGAAGTATGTTAGATGAAGTAAGGCCAAGCCTCAGTGACTGTTTACCAACTTTCCAGTTGTGGAATTAGGTATTTCAAGTGCATCCTTTTAAAAACTCGTTGATTAAGCCAGTGGTGGTGGCTCATGCCTTTAATCCCAGCACATGGGAGGCAGAGGCAAGTGGATCTCTGTGAGTTCAAGGCCTCACTTGTCAACAAAGTGAATTTCAGGACATCCAAGGCTACACAGACAAATTCTGTCTCAAAAAATCAAATCAAGGACTGAGATCTAGCTAAGCACCAGGCCCAGAGTTTGATCCTCAGATTTTTAGTATTAACAATTAATATACAACTCTACGTACACACACACACACACACACACACACACACACACACACACCTTGAATAACATATTCTTTTATTTCCTTCCCTTTCTATTGATTTTTTTGAGAGACTGATTTGGTTGAGATGTCCATCCTTTGGATTTCGCTGGCAGCTTTCAGGTGATACTGTTTATCAGGACCCTGCCTCTTCATTTCTGTGACTTGACCCTCAGATCCAGAGACTCACTCAGATGGGATAGGTCATCCTTCATTTGATGCTTTAGGCATTGATAGTTGTTGCCTGGGTCTGTTCTTTACTAAAACTGGAAATGCTGATTGAGATGGTGTCCACCTAGGATCCTCAGGTTGACCACAAATTCCTGGTTACAAGCCAGAGGCCTACCTTAGCTTCCAAAATAGCTAGCACTACATGTACATTGTTGTACTGGACTTTGGTGGCTTTATTATATTGTCTTTAGTTATGATTTGTTAGCTGGAATTGTTTTCTCAATAATTTTGTGACTGTTTATTTACTTGGTAACATTTTTTACAGATAAGGCAGCAGGCAAGTTTGATTCTTTCGGGCAAATTCATATAATGCCCAGAGGTTGCCTGTTAAGTCATTTGCTTCTTAACATCATCAGTAAACAAGATTTTACTCTTTTGCATTGTTTAGTCCATTGCAGCACTTACTCTTTCGGTTACTAATAGTTATTTTATATCAGAAATGCAGCTTCAGTGCCCCTGCACATGGCAGGTGACCTGTGACCATCTGTTCTTGTTCTTTTCACACTTGCATGCCCAGAGCCTACCCCTCCGCATTTGTAGCTGGTATGAAAGAGGCTGACTATGGCACTCAAGCAAACCTCATTGTGGTAGTCATATTTCAATGTATTGTTTGTCAACCGATGATTCTAGTTACCTTGCTGGAAAAACTTTCCATTTTTAACTTTAGCTGAAACATTCCCTTCCCATATTAATGTTAGAAAATGATGAATGAAATTGAAATATCTTTTCATTATCAGTAGACTTTATGGCTAAATTTGTTTTTGATTCCAGAATTTAATTTGAATTTAAAAGTAAACGAGAATAGAAAAATTATTCTTCTAAACTGATAGGATTCTAATTTCTTGAATCTCGTTTGACTTTAATTATATTTATGCAATAACTATATGTTACTTTCAGTTATATGACAAAGGGTCTGTCACCAAAGAATTAATATTCTCATGGAATTATTAGATAATGCCCTGAGTGGACTGTAGAAAGCTGGAGAAGAGCAAACTCAGTAGAGAGCTTAATAAACTTAAGGGGACATTGTCCTTAGGACATGAGGAAGGTAGGTGACCAGAGAGCAGAATGGGGCACAGCTTCTAAGACAGGCCAAAGCAGAGGTAATACAGAGATGCGAATCTAGCAAAAGTTCATCTGCTCCTGACACACACACACACACACACACACACACACACACACACACACAAATATATATTAACATGCTTTTGGATAGCAATATCTGTTCCTACCACAAACTGCTCCCCACCCACGTGGGATTATGCAGTAGAATTTCCCACACAAACAGGAAAGAAGACATTTTTCTACTTTCCTCCTGGGATGACTGCCATTTCACCCTGCTGCAAGTTACATTATGATAGAAGTTTGACATGCTGTCTGTCACATTCTAGTAAATACCTTTGTTTTCAAGAAATGGTTTCTTAATGCCAGAGAGATAGTGACAGAATAGTTATGTAAGTTGAGACATTTCATTTTGGTTTGTTTGTGAAGATATAATTTCTTAAGCTCTGAAATGATATTGAAAATTAAATTATGCTTTGCTATTTGAAGGAAATTGTAATTAGGGTATATGCAGTATAGGAAAGAAGGCTAATATCTCCTGATATCACCCATCCTGTCAGGTGGGCTGACAGGATTCATCAAATCCTCCTTTGTCCCTTCCTTTTGCCTTCACTTCTTTCCTTGTTGTTTTCCCTGTCCCCTGAGCCAGCTTACAATCGAGAAAGGAAATGTGGCCAGGCGGCACACCTTTAATCCGAGCACTCAGGAGGCAGAGCCAGGTGGATCTCTGAGTTCAAGGCCAGCCTGGTCTATAAAGTGAGTTCACTGTATCTTGTATTCTTGTTTATGTTTGTTTTGTTTATTTTGGATCAGAGTAATAAAACAGGACAAATTAGCTGGGCGGTGGTGGTGCACACCTTTAATCCCAGCGCTCGGGAGGCAGAGCCAGGTGGATCTCTGTGAATTCGAGGCCAGCCTGGTCTACAGAGGGAGATCCAGGACAGGCATCAAAACTACACAGAGAAACTCTCTCTCGAAAAACAAAACAAAACAAAACCAAAAAAAAAAAAAAAAACCAAAAAAAAACAAACCAACAAAACAGGACAAGTTGCTGTTTTTACTGGTAGATAGTGAAATTACTGTTGAAAATTGAAAAAATATGATTAACATGAGGTATTTTTGATCCAGTTAGTCATCAACACAGAAAAGAAGCCTTTGTTGGAGATGAGGAAAGCAAAAGGGTGAGCCTAAGTTCCAAGAAAAGCAGTCAGTCCTACCCAGCTAGTTATCAGGTAGCAAGTTTGGATGTAAGTTATCTAGGACAGTGAAGGAGCATTTCTCCTTGGAGTGCCTGCTTGAGGTCCCATTAATCTGGACTGATGATGCAAGGCTCCTTCTAGTAAGGTTGTTGTCATAGACTATGTCTCAGATACTGCCTCCAAGCCTTTCTGTGTATTAGCACATTAATCTTCACCATGCCCCTGGGGAGATGTCACAGAGCACTTTGTGATATATCCTTCTTGCCAAAGCCAGTGCCGCCCCGCTTTGGCCTTACAGTCTCTGTCCGCCTCAGCTGTTAGCAGCACAGCTAAGGATAAGGGTCTGGGCCATTCAGCATGCTCGGCTTTTTCCTCTACAGTAGAATTCTTTATCTCTGTAGAACTGTGGATTGACAGATTTATATGAATAAATGTCAGAAAAGAGAAGGAAAATATAAAGCTCATTGCTTTTTGATGTTTATTCTTACTGGAGGAAAAGATTATGGTTTAATGTTATCAAAAAGATCACTACATATGGTTCTCTGTTTGTATGTGAAAAAGGACTAAATGTCATACTCCTCTGGTCAGACTGGCACTGGGATTTCTGATTGTAGTGTAGTTCTGGCAATATATACTGTAAAGTTTTAAATACTACAAGTTAATATATGGTAATACCATATAACAATGTATACTCATTTAAAAGATGGTGCCTTTTAAAATGCCGTATTTTAAGTAAAACAAATACAAACCTTTTGGGATTGAGGTTAGTTTTGCCTCAGCAATCCTGATATGGAATACTGTCACTCCTTCAAATGCTCCTGGTTCTATCCCATTGTTATCAAGAGGGTTTGCACTCATTTCTGTGAAAGAAATGACATAATTCAGCACACATTTGTTATCATCATGGAAACTCACAACACGGAGGGACATATCTGAAGAATGTTGGAGAAGTGTGTCTTGCTCATTCATGCTCATTTCTACTCAGTATACCTACTTCTGTGTACTCTTCTTTCTATCAACCTCAGAAAAACACTGCTTTGAATTTTGTGAACTGAAATATACAACAATTTTTTTTGTTTTTATTTCTTTGTTTTGAACTACTAAATAGCATTACTTTCCACTATGCCATGAGCATGATGATTTGGTTGGTTTATAGCAATATTGCAATAGAAAAAAAAAACACCCTTTCTATAATTCAAGGTATTTGTGTTTTCTATTTTCTTGTTTCCTAAACTGTGTACATGTGCACAGGCTCATGGAGGCCAGAGGTTAGTCCTGGATGTCATTCCTAAGATATTATCCACTTTTTTTCCATGGTGTTTTAAATAGACTTAAATTAATTGCACATAACCACTTTAGATTTGTTTGTTTGTTGAGATAGGTTTTTGTTTTTGTTTTTGCCGAGTAAACTAGGCTGTCTGGCCACTAAGCCATAGTTATCTGCCTATCTCTGCTTCCCCAATGCTGGGATTACAGGTTATACACTACCATGCCTAACTTTAATGTGGATTCTGGGGATCAAACTCAGGTTCTCAGATTTGTGCAGCAAGCTTCTTGAGCTATCTCCCTAGCCTAGCCTTACCCCTTAATTTTTAAAAAATCATATGTCATTTATAAATTAAGTGACTAATAGAAATTTAACTAAGAAGTTATAAGTACGAGGCACTTGGTTGGATTAAGAGAATATATGGACATGAACCTCGCTTAGGTGTTTGAATGACTGTTACAGGCAGATGGCATAGACACATGATAAACATTACAAATAAAATAGTGAGACTTAAATTTTATAATAAAATATACATCTCAATAATCTTAAAACATAACCAAAATTAGGTTTATATTCTAAATAATAAAACATTAAGTGTGTATAATTGAGTAATTTATATTATACATTAAAATACTATGTTTAAATTTAATAGCATAGGTTTTATTAATTAGTGTTGTATTCCCAAAAGCAGAGCAAAGTGTGTCATGAGATTCTTGAAAAAGAGAGGCAGCATCACAAAACTTTCCTTTGTGTCCTATAAGTTTTCATACTTTAATTATTTATAAATAGCTTAATAGATTCAAAGATTAATTTTTGAAATTACTTTGAAAATTAATAATATAAATTTGGATGTTAATTACAATTTCAGGATGTCCTTTTCATTGGGAAAACTTACCCAAAACATGTAAAGCATTCATTCCTTTGAACGTGTCCTTTTGTATTTTCTTAACTTTATTATCATGAATTCTGAGTTCTGCTAATGATTTGGGAAGGTTAAGTGGAATTTCGCTTAGCTGATTGTGGGATAAATACAGCCTTCTCAACTTCTTTGTGGTTAGAAAGGTTTTTGGATGAATCTTTGTTAGCTTGTTGTTGTTCAGAATCAGAGCCTAGATAAAGCATAGAAAGACAGTTTAAGGCAGTTGTTCTCAACATGTGGTTGGTGACCCCTCTGGGGGGCGTGGAATGATCCTTTCACAAAAGTTGCCTAAGACCATTGGAAAACACAGATATTTACATTATGATTCATAACAGTAGCAAAATTAGTTATGAAGTATCAGTGAAAATAATTTTATGACTGGGGGTTACTACAACATGAGGAACTGCATTAAAGGGTGGCAGCATTAGGAAGCTTGAAAACCACTGGTTTAAGGGAATGGATTGATTTACTGGTATTCTATAATAATTAGTCATCATTATAATTTCTTCCATTTGTATATTAGCTAAAGATATCTATTATAATTTCAACATTCAAAATATTGAGTTAGAACAGTACAATGTTTTAATGTCTGGTGCTAGTTAGATATAATCTCATCTTTTTAAACTTTGACTTAGTTATTAATACATTCATAGTAACCATTCACATGGCAAGATAATATACTTCTATTTTTTACCTCTGCTATATTGAGCAGAAAGAACTTTGGATGTTTACCAACAATGGTGGCAGGTTTCTTAGCATCTTTAGGACTTTTTGTCCCTCTATCAATGTGATTCTATCAAGTAGCAGCTTGAGATTTATTTCTTTTATAAACTTTATCCTTACTTTGTTTTTCCTTGTGTTTCTAGACAAAGTCAGTGTGTCTTACTGGGATTGCTCAGAGTGTTTCTCCTTAGCACATACACTCTTGGCTGCACAGCAAACTCCTTCAAGAGCGTGTTTACTTATTTTACTCTCTGGCCTCTGTGTCTCTCTTTAATCAACCTCCTTCCTGATAAACCCTGCTGTTTAAGGTTTCACCTAAGAAAGATTGATCCTAGAAGAGGGGAAACTGTTTCTCGCTGCTGTCTAGCAAAATAGGCTCCTTTCTGAATATATGATAACAGCTAAGGGTGTATTTCCCTTTAGTTAGTAGGAAAATGGGGTAGGGGGTTGGCTTTAACAACTTAGTGGATCACAAAGGTGGCTTATAACTTTTACTTGACCCTATGAGGTTAAATCTAGCTTTCCTTTGAGTAGTACAATATAGGGCACAATGAAGAAAAGTGACTTGCCTGGTGTCACCCTTTAAGTGAAGTCAGAGCTGCCTTGCCTAATGAGTATATACCTCAATAAGATCTTGTCATTTATCCGTTTGTTTTCTGTTTAAGACATGCAATTGTTAGATTGTTGAAATTACATAAAAGGAATGATGAATAATAAAACTAGGGTAAAAGCTTGTCTTCAGCTTTTGTTCAGCTCTGTCAAATGCTGAATGACATAATGCCTGGCATGATGGGCTGGTAGAATAATCCAAGGTCAACTGTACTCAGCGTTGGCTTTTACACAAAGAACTGGCTGTCCTGCAGCCCAGATACATCACTAACAAACAATGTAGAAGAGGAAACTGTAGTGTGCAGTCACTGTTTGTAACAGCAGAGAGAGAAGGGAGTGGGGAGGCCTGAGGGTGTTGAGGGTGCCAGTCACTCTTTGTGTTATCTTTTCCATGAGAGTACTAACTAGCACCAAACAGGCAGCTTGAAATAGAACAGATTCCTAGAATGTCTAAAACATTTTGATTTCTCTTTTAAGACAAAAAAATATATTAGATATTATGATTAAACTTTAAAAATTATGCAGCATCCCGCTACTTCAAGAATAAAGCACCTACTTGTGAAAGTGCTTTAGCCTGTAGCAATGGCAAGCGCTTCTTGTTACTTCTCCTTGGGAAAGGAGAAAGGAGAAGCACTGAAGCCCAGGAGTTTGAGGCCAGCCTGGGCCACATAGTGAAACCTATCTTATAAAAACGAAAAACGAGCCAGGCGGAGGTAGTGCACACTTTAATCTCAGCACTCGGGAGACTGAAGCAGGCAGATCTCTGTAGTTCAAGGCCAGCCTGGGCTACAGAGTGAGTTCCAGGACACCCAAGGCTACACGGAGAAACCGTGTCTTGAAAAAAAGAAAAACAAAAAACCTCCACCTGAAATTGAAAGTGATTTAGCTGGGCAGTGGTGGTGGTGCACGCCTTTAATCCCAGCACTCAGGAGGCAGAACCAGACGGATCTTTGTGAGTTCGAGTCCAGCCTGGTCTACAGAGTGAGTTCCAGGACAGCTAGGACTGTTTCACAGAGAAACCCTGTCTTGAAAAAAAAAAAAGTGATTTATATTATCACATTTGGTCAGTCTACTCACACTAGCCTGACAGTAATACTGATCAACAGTTGAGGAAATCCCTATCTTTGAGTAGCAACGTACATGTATTTGCTCATTTAATCTTATAAATCGTTCTACAAAATCCATGCCAATATTATACCTTTCTTACTGCTGAGGAAGGTGAGACCACTTCCTCCATTGTTATTTAGCTGATAGAGCCAAGAGCTATGTCCAGGTTCACCCAACAACAGAGCATTCACCCTTAACACAGCACAATATAGAAATTGACTTTAAAAATACTGAAGAGGCCTAAGAATTTCCCTTTAAAAATATTAAAGAGACCTAAGAATTTCCCAACATCTTTTAATGCATCATTTCCCAATAAAAAAATGAAAGTTCATGTGGACTGAGTTCATGAAATACTCCTAAAATATAATAAAATTATGCTAGCTGATTTGAAACTTTTATGGTTTGGATATCAGATATAACATTAGTTGTTCTGTGGTTACGTAAACTAAATGTAGTTTAACAGGTGTTAGAAGCGTTCATAGACAATATATATTTCCACATTCTCTTTTTAGATTACATATGTATACATGCACATCCTTTCCAATCTTTGATGATAGTGTAATGACCTCTCTTTTCTCCAGCTTTCTGTAATATCAAGTTAGTGGGTTTGGCTAGGTGGATCTTTGGTAGAATCCATTGTGTTATTGCTGACTGTCTTGATATTTGAGTAAATCCTAGTATGGAAACTGTATTTTATATGGCAAACCTACACTTTCTTCTTAACTTAAAGGCAAAAAAAGAAAAAAAAGAGCAGTCAAGAGTCCAGCTACCAAGCAGCACAGCACTTAAACATGAGCTTTTGCTGGGGGTTGATCTAATCTCTAGGCTCTGGGTACAACACCTTGCTAGTTATCCCTTTGTGTGCCTCTAATATGATGAGTATATATGAGATGACAGGGAGGCAGGGTGACCTCACATCTCCCAGATACAGAATCTATACTTGGCTACTGGCTACTGTTATATACAGATAGACCTATATGCAAGGTCTAGTATGGTTATAAATTCTCTTCTCCTCTTAGTATTTTACCTTCCCCAAAGATGGCAGGCTGTATGTTTATTTTCTTTAGCACAGCCTGGGAATATAGAGAGATGGCCTGGAAGTGGTGGTCCTAGTCCACCATACAGACAGTTTAGAGCCAGAGCTGTTCATCTAGCATGCCTAGCCTCAGCTCAGCAAGACAGGGGCAGCACTGACAGGGCGGTGGAAGCCTCCACAGCTGTGTCCGTGCCAAATCGGACTCTGCATCCAAACTTCATCTCAGATTAAGTCAGAAAGCAGTAGTCTTCTAAGGTTCTAAATCCTAGGAATGTTAGGAAATTAAAATATTAATTATATTTATTAATATATGAGAATGAAATTCTTTTCCTTTTACAAAGATCAAGGAAAGATAACATGCATGAATATATTAGCCACCTAAATAAATATATTATGTGTACTACAGTTAGAGAACTATGGTGAAATCTTAAGTGACTGGCTTTGGGTGAAGGTTTCTTATATACTGTGTTGATTATTGGTGTGGTTAAATATTTTTTGTTTGTTTTGAAACGGTCTCATTATGTAGCTCTGGTGCCTCTGGTGCCTCTCACGTTGCTGGGATCAAAGGCCACCAAGCCCTGGTAATAATTCTTCCCTTACTCCTTTTAGTGGATAGTGAGCATTATCATCTGATTAGATTTTGAACTCATTTAAAGTCTCAGCCCAGTTACCTTTTACCTGACTATTATTCTGTAAGCATCAATTGAATTAAGCCATAGTGTTTACTCAGCTGAATACAAGATTTTTGCATTGGGTCATCCATAGGAAAGTAAGTGATTTTTACACTGATGCAGTATAAGTAGTCATTTCAACAGTGATAAGGATTTTTACTAAGTATTTGAAAATATGAGTATATAATCTTACATAAAGCGAAGTGAGTCCTCTAAAATCATTTTCTTTAATTTCCTTGATTTTATTATTTTGAAGGTCAACCATTCGAGTGTCAAATGGAATGTTGCTTGGGACGGAGGTCAAACCTGAGAAATAAACATACATGTTACAAATGATAGATGATCATGCTAAAGATGAGATCAGTAATACAGTAAAGATGTGCATTTTTAAAATTCATGGTGATTGACCGAGCAGCAGTGGCACACACCTTTAATCCCAGCACTCGGGAGGCAGAGCCAGGCAGATCTCTGTGAGTTCGAGGCCAGCCTGGTCTACAGAGCGAGATCCAGGACAGGCACCAAAACTACACAGAGAAACCCTGTCTCAAAAAACAGGGAAAAAAAATTCATGGTGATCAGTAACATAGCACTTAGTACTTGTAAAAAAATGACAAATAACATTTTCTTTTGAAAGTCTCAAGACCTTTCCAAGTAACTTTTTTTATTTTTACAGGGTATCTATCTGTCTTGAACCTGTCTGGTTCCAAGGTGAAATACATGGTGGTAGGCTATGCTTGGCTTTGTTAAGAGATCATAAGCAACAGAAACAGTTTATACAATGTACTTGGGCTGCAGACTTGCTGGTTAGTGAGAAACTGGAGCATAAGGGTCTTGACAACTTTTTTAAGAAGAACCAAAATGAAATTGGTTGAGATGGTACACACCTTTAATCCCAGGACTCGAAAGGCTGAGGTAGGTAGATCTCTGTGAGTTCTAGGCCAGCCTGGTCTACAGAGTGGGACCCTGTCCAGAAATCAAAATAAAACAAAGAAAAAAAGCCCAATGTGTAGAAAGTTATGATTAGAAAAAAGATATGCTAGATTATTTTCATGCACGTTAACAAAAAAATTAATAATCTTTTACCATTAATAGTGAATTCCTCTAACTGGCTGTAAATCTTGTTTACAGATCCTACAAATATCTTGATTAGCATGTAGATTTGAGCTATAACTTATTTCATTCATCACCCCCAGTATTAAAGAACAAAGTGGTTTAACTTCCGTCACTTTTCTACCCTTGGGCCTTTAGTCTCCATTCTTCTTTGAGGAACAACAGCTGCCTCTGTCATCTCAGAAGAAAGTTGAGGTGCACACTTTTAAATTCTTTTGGAGATTATAATGATACAATTTCCCTTTTCCGTTTCCTCCCTTCACACCTTCCAATGATCTCCCCCTTGCTCTCTTTCAAATTTATATCTTTTTCTTTAATTATACTGTATGTATTCCTAAACATATAAATACAACCTGCTCAGTCCATATAATGTTGACCTATATGTATACCTTTTTAGCTGACCACTTGGTTTTTAGTAATTTAGAGGTAGGGACAAAAAGGCTCAAATTCAAGAGTATTTTTCGGCTACATAGCCAGTTTGAGGCCATCTTGGGCTATATAAATATTGTCTCAAAAGAAGAAGAGAGGAGAGGAGAGGATAGAAGAGGAAAGGAGAAGATAGAAAAGGAGAGGAGAGGGATGGAGGAAGGGAACAGAACCGGCCCAGGAGAGAAGCCATGTTGGCTATAACTGATATGGGTGACTAGAGCTCATGTCATGCCACCTTGTACCCTTAGTGCTAGCTGTGGATATACAGGATTCTGGGTTTTTTACCTTGCTTTGGTCTAGTCTTTCCTTGATCTATCTATCTATCTTTCTTTCTTTCTTTCTTTCTTTCTTTCTTTCTTTCTTTCTTTCTTTCTTTCTTTCTTTCTTTTTCTTTTCCTTT
>CABHPQ010173845.1:0-38662 GCA_902168405.1 Peromyscus aztecus | reverse complement strand
TTCTACTCACTCCACATACTATCCACAGATACCCCCTCCTCTCTCCTCCCACCCCCCAGCCCTCTTTCCCAAGTCACCCAGCATCCCCACATCCCCCAAATTGAGGTCTCCCATGAGGAGTCAGCAGAGCCCAGCATACTGAGCCTAGGCAGGTCCAATCCCCTTCCCACTGCACCGAGGCTGTGCAAGGTGTCACACCACAGACACCAGGTTCCAGAAGCCTGCCCATAGACCAGGGACAGATGCCGATCCCCCTGCCTGGGTGCCTCCCAAACAGTTGAAGCCAAACAACCGTCTTCCATATCCAGAGGGCCTAGTCCAGTCCCACGGGGGCTCCACAGCCACCAGTCCACAGTTCATGGGCTTCCACTAGTGTGGCCGGTCATCTCTGCACGTCCTCCCATCATGATCCCCACGACTCTCGCCTGCAGTATCTCTCCTCTCTCTCATCAATTGGATTCCCGGAGCTCAGCCTGGTGCCTGGCCGTGGATCTCTGAATCTGTCTCCATCAGTCACTGGACAAAGACTCTATGATGACAGCTAGATTATTTGCTAGGCTGGTCACCAGAGTAGACCAGTCCAGGCACCCTCTGGACCACTGAAGGGCCATGAATTTGAAGAAGAGTGCAAGATGGTATATGAGAGGGTTTGAGGGAAGGAAAAATGTTATAATTAAATTATAATCTCAAAAATAAAATAAAATAGTATCTAACAAAAATTATAGAACTGGTTTTCAGGTAGTTATTTATTTGTAACTTAAAATGTTAGATAGGGACAAAAAGCTTTTATCATCTTTGTTCTTAGAGTACTATCTTAGTTACTGTTTTATTGTAAAGTGCTTGCCACACATGATGAGTACCTGAGTTTGGATCTCCAGTACCCATGTGGAGAGTCAATGTGTGCTGGTGTATGTCTGTAATCCTAGCCCTGGAGAGGGGAAGATAGGTGAATCCCAAAGGCTGGTTGCTAGCTAGTCTAGTCTAACTGACTATCTCCAGCTTCAATGAGGGATTCTGCTTTTAAATTAAGATGGAGAGTAATGATGGGAAACTTTTGATGGCAGCCTCTGGCCTCCCCACCCCCCACAGTACACATATGCATGTGGACCTGCATACATGTAGACACCACAAACACACACACACACAGAGAGAGAGAGAGAGAGAGAGAGAGAGAGAGAGAGAGAGAGAGAGAGAGAGAGAGAGAGAGATCTGATCTAAATTCTCTCTTCTGTTATGCAGCACTGCACACTTAGGCTCTGAAATTTGAGATCTTGAGTTCTAGTCTGGGTCTGAAAGTCTCAATAGGGTGTGTACCTTCAGCCTCTATCAAGAACGGTTGTTCTTAGGGCACTCCTTGTTACCTAGCCTCTCTGGGGGCTGTGGATTTTAGTCTGATTATCCTTTACTTTACAGCTAATATCCACTTATGAGTGAGTACATATCATGTTTGTCATTCTGGGTCTGGGTTACCTCACTCAGGATGATTTTTTTCTAGTTCCATCTACTTGTCTGCAAATTTCAT
The DNA here is from genome assembly GCA_902168405.1 of Peromyscus aztecus. NCBI lineage: Eukaryota > Metazoa > Chordata > Mammalia > Rodentia > Cricetidae > Peromyscus > Peromyscus aztecus. The sequence continues at coordinate 37,140 of CABHPQ010173845.1, read as the reverse complement.
GTCATTGTGAGTAGTAGTCCATTATGTATATGTACCATATTTTCTTTAATCCGTTCTTGAGTTAAGGGGCATCTAGGTTGTTTCCAGGTTCTGGCTATTACAAATAATGCTGCTATGAACATAGTTGAGCAAGTGTCCTTGTGCTATGATTGAGTATCCTTTGGGTATATGCCCAAGGGTGGTATAGCCGGGTCATGAGGTAGATTGATTCCCAGTTTTCTGAGAAACCGCTAAAACAGGACAGGAAAATAGAAGAGATCTCCTGGGTACACTGGGGGGTGGGGGAGGTGAGAACATGAGGGATCAGGTTGGGTGGGTTGGGGGCAGGATGGAGGGAGAAAGTAATGAAAGAGACATCTTGATAGGGGGTACATTTTGGGGTCAGGGAGAAACCTGGTGCCAGGGAAACTCACAGCAATCCACAACATTGACCCCAGCTAAGAATCATAGCAATAATGAAGAGGGTGCCCGAACTGGCCATCTCCTGTAATCAGCTTGGTAACTACCCTAATCATCATCAGAGAGCTTTCATCTCCTTACTGATGGAAAGAAATGCAGGAATCCACAGCCAAGCACTGGGCAGAGCTCCAGGAATCCTGTTGAAGAGAAGGGGGAAGTATCATATGAGGGGGTTAGTGGTGGTTGGGTAGGTGGATTGTGGGGGAGTCAAAGTCATGATGGGGGAACCAACAGAAACAGCTGACCTGGGCTCCTGGGAGTTCACAGACTCTGGACTGACAGGTAGAGAACCTGCATGGGACAAACCTAGGCCCTCTACATATGTATGACAGTTGTGTAGCTTGATCTATTTGTGGGACTCCTAAAAGTGGGATCAGATCAGGCCTTACTTTCTTATAGGAGGGAATGGGGGGTGAGTGGGTGGGGAAAGGCTGGAGGGGTTGAAGGAGGGAAGAGGGGGATCTGTGATTGGTATGTAAAATGAATTATAAAATTTCTTAATAATAAAAATAGAACAGTTCTGTACTAGTGATATTTGTCAGAGCTTAGTCTTTCCACCAAAGGAAACTTTATTTTTCTTTACTTCCATGTCCTTCTCAGAAGCCATGAAAAATTAATACGAACATAAAATTTTAATTCTGTAATTCTTGAAAATTATTTCCAGATTACCCTATGCTTGCTGTTTCTTCTTTTCATAGTATTGAAAAAACACTATTTTTATACTCCTAATTGTATTTGATGAAATCCTGGAAATACAATCTAGGGCTAAAGACAGCATTCATTTCAAAATACTTTGATCTTTATTAGTAAAATTTGGAGATGTATATTCATTGTTACCAGCTTTATTTATAAAAAATGCTGTGACTTCACATGGCTATAATTCCATCAAAACATTTGATATGAAGCTCAAAGGGGGCAAGTTTTAAACCCAACTTTTCCTACAGGGGTGGATGAGAGATAAATGAATAGAGTTATAGATTGATGATAGGTAAAAGGATGTGCATACACACGCATACACATGTGCATATATATATATATAAATATATATGCCCATATAAGGCTAAAGATTACAAATGTGATTTTAACATTATATTAATTTAATTATAGTTGAAGAGACTCTGAGTGTAAATACTAAGTGTCAACTCGATCACTTTCAGGAGCACACAGTGAATTGATAAAAGATTACATTTAAATGTATCTGCTTCTAAAGGAGAATAGTATCTGAATTAGGGACCAGATAAGGGTTCCATGATTTGAAGGGATATAATCCACCACAGTAGAGGGCCTGGCTGCAAGTGTGAGGTGACTAGTCACATTGAATCTGTAGTGACGAATCAAGGAATGAGAGAGAGAGAGAGAGAGAGAGAGAGAGAGAGAGAGAGAGAGAGAAACCCTGGCATTCCTCTCACTTTCTCTCTTTTTTATTTTTTTAATTTTTTTAATTTTGTTCAGTTTGGAACATGACCCATAGGGTAGGGTGCCTCATATATAAGTTTTTCCTTCTCCCTTAAACTCCTCTGCAAACACTCTTACAGTAACATGGAAAGGTATATTTTCCTGGTAATCCTAAAGTCTATCAAGTTTATACCCACATACCACCTCTGCTATTTCTGAGCCACTGTGCTTAATATTAGTTGCTTTTATGTTTCACTATATGTGTCTGCAAAATGGAAATGAGAATTCTAGCTACCTCACAGATTTTTCACATGTGTTATATGAGATCTTAGGACAGTAATTGGCTATCAATAGCCAACATCAATACATATTTGTAGAGATGACAGCCCTGAGGATAGATGATTTGGAGACAAGATGAATTTTATCCCTAAAGAATCATGAATCAGTGACTTTTTTAAAGTCACTCATGAGAAGATAGAAATAAAACCCAAACCCAACCAATCCAGCAGGGCAAACTTTCTGTAGGTTTAAAAGTGTTTCCAAGCTTTCTCATAAGAATTTCCATTACTTCCTTAAATGATTTCGAATTTGGTCCTAGATTTTAAGCAGATAGATATCAGTTAGCTTCTGCATCTTTATCGCAAATACACACAATTTATGACAAATATTAGAACTATTTCACAGTTCCATTGTGGTCATCTATAAATGCATGGTAGATATTTTGATAAGGAAGAATGGGGAAATTCAGAACTTCTATAAAATATTAAAGTAAAATCTAATATAAACTTGGTTTTGCTAACACAGCACAGATATGTGAAAAGTGCACAGTAAATGGTTTTGACAATGATCAAACAGACATTCCACAAGGTCAACCAAACTGCCATGCACCTGAGAATAATGAGTGATTTCAGTCTGATAGTTATTAATGTCCTTGAGAGAGTTGTTCCTCTGCTGGCTTTCTTCCTTCATAGGAGAATATTGTTTTGTATATATTTCATGTTGCATTTAATTGTCTAACTACATTGCTTCACTTTGTTTAGATTTTGACATGCCAGAGGAGGATGACATTTGACACAGGGTTAGAGTCACTTGGTGTAAGTGACAAGAATAAAGATACACTATAAAGCTGAGGACACAGAGGTGTGACCTTTGGTAGATAATTGGATCATGAACACTGTGTCATTATCAAGAATTCATAGCTAAACTCACTTTTAGGAAGTGGTAAAGCTTTAGGAGTTAGGTCTTAGTTGCCATAAGCATGCCAGTGCAAATGCCTCATCAGTGTCCTTGGAGGGTGTATATTGTCCTTGAACAATCATCTACTTCTATCTGACTCTACCTTGCAGCCACTGTTGGATGAGCAGGTTTGGTTCACCAAAAATTCCCTCCCATAGATCAAAACAGGGCCCCAGTAGCCACTGATTAAACTTTTGAAGCTGTGCACCAAAATAATCATTTTTACCTCTGAGTTGACTCATCTCAGGTATTTTGTTGCAGCAATGGCAAGTTGACAGTTGTTTAAGAGTTGTAAGCTCCAGTTGCTTCATGTACATAGTGACAATAATAAAATATGTTTCTAAAATTGATTGTGATGATTAAATAAGATATTTCAAGTAAAGTATTTAGTATAGCATCTGACATGTAGGTAGCTGTCTTAGTCACTGTTCTATTGCACAGAAGAGACACCATGGCCAAGACAACTCTTATAAAAGAATGCATAATATTGGTCCCTTGCTCACAGGTATAGAGAATTAGTCCATAATCATCATGGAAAGGAGCATGGTGGCAGGTAGGCATGGTGCTGGAGAAGAAACTGAGAGCTACATACTGATCTGTAAGCAGAGAGAGAGAAAGAAAGAGAATGGGGGGGGGTCTGGCATAGGCTTTTGAAACTTCAAAGCCCACCTTCAGTGACCTACTTCCTCCAACAAGACCACACCTACTCCAACAAGACCAAACTTCTTAATCTTTTCAAACAGATCTACTCACTGGTGATGAAGTATCCAAATATATGAGCTTATGAGAAATTTGGCATAAATACTTGAGCTGTGCCCTTGTTGTCACTTAGTGTTGTTTGTCCATTTGGTCCTAGAGTCCTATATGACTGGCTGTAAGACAGATGAAGTGCTTTAGCAACTCTCATCTGTTTTTGAAACATGTCTGTTACAGGTAGGTGTGATTCTCCACTCAACCTTAAACCTAAGGTTGAAATAATGCACTGAATAACAGTGTAATAGATTCCCTAAAAACATCTATCTCATTTGACCGTGGTAAAAGTAGGATGTTTTACTGGAGATTAAGCTGAGGAGAAACATAAAGGGATTTGTTTTCATTACATGAACTTCCCTTTCAGACTCACTGCATTCTTTTTCAGTTTTCAATCTTGTAAATTTCTATTTACTACAATGCCTCTCCAACTTTCTTCTCTGTTACAGCAACTATCCTCAGTTTTGCTTTCTATGCCTAGACATAGAAAAAATAGACAAAATAATCAAACCTCTTATCTCCACAGTACTTAATTAGACCCAGCAGACTAGGATGATCAATGTCAGATACTGTCCTCTAGACATGGCATGAAAGCTGTGCCCACCAAATATCAACAACATGGCTGCCTAAACAAGACCTGCACAATGACACAGCAATCAACGTGCCAATACGGATGGGGGAACCTCACAAGGCCCTACCCCCTAGATGAAGACCTCTAGGCAATCACGAGCTTCAGAGAGAGGAATAATCAGTTTTGCCAAGGGACAAGTCCCAAGATAAGTTACCCAACTGCAAGAGCTTACCCTTAAACACATGTGCATATAAGCAGCACCAAATGGGCTTAGTAAGATACACACACACACACACACACACACATACACACACACACAGAGAGAGAGACAGAGAGAGACAGAGAGAGACAGAGAGAGACAGAGACAGAGACAGAGAGAGGTATATGTAGCAATAATAATTAAAGAAAAGGTCATGAATTTAAGAGGGAATGGGAGCCATAGGAGGAGTTGGATGGGGAGAGAGGAGTTTAGAAATAATGTCAATATAGTGCTTATGTATGAGATTCTGAAGAAAAAGTTTAAAAAGAAAATAAAATGAATAAGTAAATAAAACTTTCTCTATGTTCCAAGTTTGACTTATGATTATGATGCCGTAGGTCATGGTTGTCATCTCCTTTTACTTATAGTTTTTCATTTCCCTATAATAATTATTTCCTCATCTGGTCATTTATTGTCACGCTAAAGTGCAAGCAGAATAACCACACCACTTAGGCATGATAGCACACACCTGAGATATGATAGCAGGCATCCACTTGTAGCATGAATCTTAAAAGTTCTTATTAATAAAAACAAACCTGGAGCCAGGTATTGGGGTGAACGCTGGAAGATCAAAGAAGCAGAACAAGCCACAGCCAACTTTACCTCGCCAGTTCCTCAGCTGATCCTGTTTCCTCAGACTGGAAGCCTCTGTGTCCTCATCTGAATGAATCTCAGCTGAACTGCTGCTCAAAAGCCTAAAAGCTTAACCAGGCTATAGTTCCTCGTCCTCACACCTTAAATACCTTTCTGCCTCCTGCCATTACTTCCTGGGATTAAAGGCGTGAGTCACCATGCTTGACTGTTTCCAGTGTGGCCTTGAACTCACAGAGATCCAGGCAGATCTCTGCCTCTGGAATGCTAGGATTAAAGGCGTGTGCTACCACTGTCTAACCTCTATGTTTAATATTGTGGCTGTTCTGTTCTCTGACTCCAGATAAGTTTATTAGACTGCACACTATTTTGGGGAACACAATACCACTACACCCACTAATGTTTGTTTTATAATGTGTGTCACTGTAGAGTAGATCTAGTTTGCATATTGTGGTAAATGTGAACTTAATTACTAGTACACAATGTGCATATGTGTGTTGTGTCCATGTGTATCATAATATTGCTTACATATTAAAGCTTTCTTTAATATATTAATTCATCCAAAGCTTGTTCGAGGCTTGTGATGCTTTAGCTAAAGAATGAGGATATCATTCTCAATTCCAGATGCTAAATCAAAACTACTTTGAATAGAGCCCGATACAAAACAGTATTTGTGGCAATAATGACAAAGAAATAGAAGTTCTTGGGAAAAATAAAGAAAATATTGCTATATCAAGTATTATTTGATTCAGACAAAAGATCCGGGATGGTAACCAGTTTGATATTTTAATTTTGATTCCTTATCCACATTGTTAGCTCTTTGATTTACTTCATCTTAATTCTTAATTATCTTTATATTCCATTGCCCTGATCCTAATTCTTATTCTCTTCTTGTATTCACTTCTTACTCTTGCTAACTTGCTTTATCGTTCTTACGCAGTATCAGTTTCTAACCTTTTACCTTATTTTTGTCTGACTTTTCATCCCCTAGCTAATCTCTTGACCTTTCTGTAATCTCTTTTCTTTGCACATTATCTTGTTTGGAGAGTTGTCCTTATCTTCATAGCCCATAGTCACATTCAGGGGAACATTGAGTTTGAAAAGTCCGTAGTCTGTAAATGGATTACCAGTTGTCTCAAAGGCTTGGCTCAGCCACCTGTCTGGAAGAGCCATTTGGTCTGCTTGCTCTCTGCAAAGCCAAGGGGCTTTTGCAGGCAGCTTTTCTCTTCTCTGTTCCTCAAACTCTGAACACCTCAGGCAGGAGTCTAAGGGAAAAGGCATGTGGGAAATTCCCTTTGCACCTAACCATTTATCTTCTCTCTCCCCCTCTGTTTCAGGGCTTTTTAAGAGTAGGGACAACTTGGCATAGACCTCCCTACATCATTCAGATTCACACCGATACTCTAAAAAGCCTGGCCACCTCCAAGGCAAATGTTTCCCAACTTTCAATTTACTTTTCATTAGGAATTGGACAGCCCCATGCCAGCCTGCCTGTCCATTTAAGCAGGGCCTCTCTCAAGGGATTATGCAGTTACAAGCTGAAACATCTATATGCAAATGAGTCTTTCAGTATTTGCTATCAGCCACCACAGAAATTTTCCATCCCTTCAAAGCTATTTTAAAAATCTAGAGAAAAAAAAAAGAAAAGAAAAAGGAAAAAAAAAATCTCTTTAGTACAGAGACAGAAACCCTGAAGAAAGAGACAGGGTTAATTCACATCCTATGTACTCTCACCCCACCCCCATACACCTTCAAACAGCTATAGGAGATAAAGAGTCCTCCTTTCTCTCCAGAAACACAAAAATGTAACCTAAGGCAAGGTTATATTACAATACTAATTTGTCCAAGGTAAATAGCTGAGGTATAATAGAAGGAAGAGTTTCTTAAGGTGCAATACATAGGAAAATTCTTTCTAGCTTTAAAGTCAGTAAATGAAAAGTTCTTTCGAACCTTACGGAATTTGCTATTATTTTCACATATAGAGAGAAATAGCATTACAGGTATGATGGCTTTTTTGTCACAGCCAAATATTTTCTTTTGAGCTGTAAGGTACATGATATGGCTGTTAGATATTATAAGGTCCAGGCAAAGCTGATTATTACTGTTTGATTAAATTCTTTTAGATTAATTTCCCTGTATATACATGAAAATCTAAGTAAGTCAGAGGACTGTAAATTTTGGGCCTTCACTATTTTGCTTAATATTGTGTTTACAAATGAATTCAAACCTAAATAAAAGGGACAAGAGAGTGTAGAAGACACCCATCATCCTCCCAAATTCACCTATAGCTGCCATGTAAAAAAAAATCTTATTATTTTCTAATTATTTTTATAACTATATAGTAATTATACACAACACATTTAATTATGACATTTTCATAGACATATATAGTAGTATGTACTAATAAATTACATAAATAATACTTAAGGGCCATTTCCCATTCTTGCCACCATCGTACCCTCTCTGGTACCTTCCTCTTCCAAACAGTCCCTTTTACACATCTGTGTATTTGGGGGTGTATGTCTCTCAGGGAGTTTAACTACTGTTCCTTACAAGACACAGCTGAGAGAATATTCACAGGATCATGAGCTTCTTCTCAGCAACTTCACCACTGAAGAAAATGTGCCCTCCTCATCCTGCAACCATTACCTGCCTACAAATCATCAGGGAGGGTTGGGGCTGCAGGAACCTCTCACCTGCTCCACAACAGAAAGCTGATGGGCTCAGTCTCATGCAGATCTTGTGCGGGTAACCTCAGCTGTGGTGGGTTCTTGAGTGCAACTGTCATGTCACACCGAGAAGAGAGCATTCCACAACACTATCTTTTTCTTCTTCCCTTACACTGTTCCTGCCACCTTTTCCTCCATGCTCGCTGAGCCTGGGAGGAAGTGCTATATATTCTAGATGCCCCATTTATGGATGAGTGTTCAATAGTCACTTATTCTCAGCACTTGGACCAACTATAAGTCTCTGGAGTAACCACTGACCATTTCAAAAAGAAGTTTCTTGGGGTAAAGTTGATAGCACCAATGATCCTTTGGAGTGAGTTTCTGGGAGAGTTGACCTGAATATGGAACTGAAATTCTTGATTCTCTCCTCTCTACACCTTAGTTAAGCTTATGTTCTGTGAGGGAGGAGGGAGATTTGGGAGCCCTGGGCTTCAGCAGCTTTCTCTGGGGATAAGGGTGGGGTAGGGTGCAGGGTTTGGTGACCAAGGTTTAAGTCTGCCTGGTGGTTTTCAAAGACCCTGGCCTCCCCATATTCTGTCTAACTTCTGTCCTTACAGGATGTTGTTGGTAAGAGACTCTTACTAAGCAATTTCCACTGCATTTTCCAGGGCAGCTTCCATCTATTCATGCCCACTTGCAGGTCTGCCTTCATTTTAATTCACCACAGGGCAGGGTCATCTTAAGACATAAGGACTGAAAGGATGTCTTAAACCAAACAGGGCTAAGCCCCTACTGATCCTAGAGTCACTGAAACAACCCCAGAATGAGTAAGAAGGAAGACTTCCTTTGGTTTAGTAAGTGTGCTTCCAAATCATGGAAAGTGATATAATAGCTAGCATGCTATTTCAGCTGCTTTATCATTGCTTTCAAGTGTCTATCAAATCTTCTCCCTCTCCCTTCTCTCTTATCCATCCATCAGTCATAGGTAGAAAGTCAGTAAGTAGCACTCAATGCTTCTGTTTCAGTTCCTGCCTCTGGGTTCCTGCTCTGACTTCCTTTGATGATGTAGTGTGATGTGGAACTGTAAACTGAAATAAACCCTTTCCTTCCCAAGCTGCTCTTAGTCATGGTCTTTTATCACAGCGATTAAAATTCCAATGAAGATAGAAGCAAACATTTTTACTAACCCTCTGTTTTAGGTTCTCTTCTGTCGCTGTGATAAAAATCCATGACCAAAAGTAATCTAGGGAAGAAGAGATTTATCATGCAGAATTTTTAATTTATTTAATAAATATTTATTTATTTATATATTATAGTTAAACAATGAAGGAAGCCACAGTAGGAATTCAAGGCAGGATCTTAGAGGTAGGAACCGAGGCAAAGACCACTGAAGAATGCTTTTTCGTGGTTTTCTCAGTTACCTTTCTTACATAACCCAGGCCCACTTGCTGGGGATGGAACAGCTCACAGTGGACTAGGCTCTCTTATATCAACTAACAATTAAGAAAATGCCTTATAGATATGCCCACAGCTCATTCTGATGAAGCTAATTCTTCAAGTGAGGTTTTCTCTTTCTAGGTGTTTCAAGTTGACAACTAAGATGAGCCATCATGCTCTCTAAAAGATTAACATAGAAAGTTCTATTTCCTGGTGACCAGTATCCTAAATCCAATTTCCTGGTCTGTTATTTTCTCATTAAATGAGTAGAATGGTGAGTATCGTTTATCACTTACTGACTTTATGGAAGGAATAATAAAGGTGATATCTGTTAGTGACATGATATTATTCAAATTTGATGTTATCAAATAGACATGCAATAAAGAGGATGAGGATCACAGAAGAAATAGCGGTTAATATCACTTCACCTAGGGCAATTTCAGTTCATCCCCAAACAGAACTTGTGCCTAGATGGTTTGAGAGGTAATACAGGAAGTGGAAGAGTTAGAAAAAAAGAGTCCAAATGCCAGATTTACTAAATAAAAATACAGAAGCCTAGTAAATTTGAAGTTCAAATAGATAAGCCATAATATTTTAGCATAAATCAAACCTTGTGTAGAAAATACTTATACTAAGGAAATCATTTATTATTTATGTGAAATTGAGCTAGTTGGAATTTTATCTGATAACTGTAGAAAGGAGAAAAGTCCAGGAGTGCAGTGCTGACCAGTCATCGTCATAGGTGATCTATGCTCTAATTTGCTAGGCATCTTCTGAGAAACCATATGGAGTACCCCTAGCATGAGGAGCAGGAGGAAAGGAAGGCTCAGGCTTTTAACCATGGGCACTCATCTTATGGGGCCCCTTCTGAAGACTGCCTCCTGGACAGCTTAATCCCTTGATACTTCTGAATTTTTCTGTGTTGTTTTAACTTCAGCACAGTAACTATGCCTCAATCTACTGCTATTTCAGTCAGCAATTACAACTCTGCAGTTACTGGCAGCAGCCTGGTGGAAATTCTGTTCCAGCAGGCACTGGCCCTGTTGTTGCCGCTAAAGGTAGCTTTAACTAAATCTCTATCATTCTATTTATGAATAAGACTCAAGATTCAAAGGCTGAGGTGAAAACCTGTGGGTTCAGAGAGGCTGAGTAGCTAACTCTCTCTCCTTGCTGGCATCCACAGAAGACCCATGCTTCTGTTTCACCAAACAAGAAAATCATGTACCACTCCAAACTCTACCTACTACTTCCTGTGTCTCTATATCTCTCCTGGATGCCCGCTGAGGCTCTATCATTACTTTCTGTCAACTAGATGCTAATGCAGCCTCCTGACCCAAGGTTAATTTTATTTAATTAATGCAAATGCAAACTCGGGGTTCACAGTGTGATAGAATGTGCCCCAATATTCTGACTTGTGGTTAAGCCAGTTTCCATGTATGTAGGAAGCCCTCCAGCAGAGAAACAGAGAGATTCAGTAATTTAATGTGCAAAGTTTTTCATGAAGTACCTGAAAGTGCCTGCCACAGGTCAGGGAGTTTCCAAGGTGAGACTGGGTACATGTGTCAATAGCAGTACACGAGTGACTGAGCTTTCCTTTATTAGATCCTTTGCTTTCCTTCTGTGCTCATATTAGTGGTTGTCACATATCTTCTTAATGACACCAGACTGAAACCTCCAGCCCTTTCCTATACGGTTTTCAATATTTAGAAATCATGAGGATTCTGCCCTTCTCCATTAAGAAAGATTTGCTGAGGTGATAGCTCCCAAAATACGTACTTATTTTTAAGGTGCTAGCAATTAATGTGGCTGGACCAGTAAGACGAAGAGACTGGACAAGGCACAGTTATAAAGGATAGTATCCAGTGAGTCCCCCAGTGAGATGGCTGGACCACTACAACAGCCTATAATCTTGTACAATATTCCAGGAACTGTGAGTCACATTTACTCTATTCTGCAACTTTACATAAATCCCCACTTGCTATGTTGACAAATTTCTATTGTGAGCACCATTCTTCCTCTAGTAAAACACAACCTATTTTATGGGAATACTTTGGCTTTAACCAGAGTCATTCTCAATGTAACTAAATAACCTGACTATTATGTACTCATATTTACTGGCTATTATCTACTCATATTTATACTATGAGTATTGAATGAAGCCTGAACACTCACATTTCCAAGTAGTTTCACTATCAGCAGAGGAAATGTAAGGTTTCATTGCTTCTTTCAAGCATATGGCAAAATCTGACAGTTCCAAAGCACTCAGGGTAATGGATAGAATCAAAGGGTTGTATGTTCTCTTTTGGAGAATAGCTGGAAAGCACTAGACACCATTGCTTTTAAACATAGATATACTGGAGTTTGAGTTTCAAAATTCTTGATTAAAGTGTGCCAGCCTGGTTCTATTGGACACAGAACTGCTTCTCCTGTGTTGCATGCCCAGCTTACTTCACTCCACTGCAGCTTTTATCCAAGAATACCCTGGACTAATCTCTTAATTAATGTCTCAGGCTCTGCTTCCACAAATCTAACTTCAAATGTGCTTGGAAACTAGTGAGCCTTGGGTTTCTTAGAATAGAGCATAAGAGGAGCAAGAGTTAGAATAAAAGAACAAATGCATCATTTAAAAGAAATAATATATATGTGTGTGTTTCCTGTCATTCATGGTTATGAATACTGTAAATATCAGTTTCTTAAACATTCAATTGATTTAAGTCAATGCTCAGATCAAATGTTTATTCACAGAAAGGGAGGATTAATATGCACTTCTAAGATATGGCAACCTTCAAATGAGCATCTCAGACAGCATGTCCATCTGTGAAACATACTGCTGTGGTTTGCTGGCATGAAGGCCTTACTGGTTAATTTTAATTAGAAACTTGAACTTTTGTAGCTGGGACTAACTTTAGGGATCACCTATCCCAACTCTCTCAGGTCATAAAAATGAGGAAGCCAAGAAAATTCAACTATTACCCAGGGTCATTCAACTACAAATATCAGAACTGGCATAGAATCTGTCCTCGTGGCACCCATCCAATGCTGTTTCCACTGAACCATATTATCTGGCCTTTACAGGGGCCCATATATTTAAAAGATGAAGGACAAAAGAGTATCCAGCCTTTTCATTCATTATCCATTGAGTCCCATCATTGGACATAACTGAGTTTCATTAGAATTTTCTTTGTCTTTTAATGGATTTGTAATGCTAAATTATAAACTCACCATTTTTTCTCATCGTCTGACTATATAAATTGTACTCAATTACATCAAATAATGATGAATGTTTAACTGTCCATCAGAGAGAAGAGCTCAGGCAGACCTTCTGGATATTCTATTATTTTATTCATGTTTCAATTCATGTGGAATAGACTAAATTGACATATTTTAAATAAGGCATATGTTGTCTTTGCATAGAATCAATAGTGTGGATAGATGTACTGCTGTACATACACACAAATGCACATAACACACCATATATACATATGCACAAATACATTTACATTCATGTAGGCACACATACACACATACACATAACACATATACATACACAGAAAACACACACACACACACACACACACACACACACACACATATACTACTGTCCTTCCTTGTGAGAAGTACAACTACAAAGAACAAAAGAAATCTTGAAGTTCTCAGTCATTTCCACAAACTCTAACAGAACCACTGTTTTCTCTTCTTTAATTATAGTAATCTGGGCAAGTTGACCTTTATACCCAGTAGTTTTGTCTTCTAGCACAAACACATTTGCAAGCCTGAAAGATCAAGTCCCTCAAAGCCATTGGTCCTTTGCTTCTGATTGAATTTGTCTCTGTGACAAAAGCAAGAGATCTGAACTGAACAATTCAGTGATATTTGGGCTCCTGGGAGCTTACATTAAGTTTCCCTCTGTACTGAGTAGACCCACAGAAAAGGGCATGCTATTTTACTCTTAGATGTCCAGGACTAACCACATCTTAATCTCTTTCCTATTCAGTGCTGCTATTTCTAGTTCACGGAAAGTCTTAGAAAACCAATACTTTCTTTACTTCCACCTAGTAAATGGGGGTGCAACAACCATTTCAGTGCTTGATAAAATTCCACCAATAGCTTTCATTTGGTCTGATTATAGTAGCATGCTATTCCTCTACTGAAAACTTGCAGCTCCACAGAGAGCAAAGGTCATTCGCCAGTATTTTCAGCCACCTAATGATATTCTATTCATATCCCATGAGAGTGTGGTGATGACTCATTGAACTTCATGGGCCAGATGCATATGGATCAAGCAAATCAAGGCAAATTCACAAAGATATCCTACTCAAGGTCATCACTACACACACACACACACACACACACACACACACACACACACACTGACACAAAAGTGAAAGCCTAAAAGGTTACCCTTATGTTTTTCAAATGTTTATGAGAATATTAGGCTTTTTCCTCTGTACTTTAATAGTAATATATATGAATATATATTTTAAAACAATGAAAAACCACTGAAAATGCATGATTTTATTTTTACTTTTTGGTAATGCCAATTGAACCTTGGAATTCACGTATGCTAAGTACAATCTATACCACTGAGCAGCCCTAACTCACTTTGGATGATTTTTTATATGATTGTGAATGGGCCATACATGTACATGTGGTTTCTTACCTTTTTTTAACCTTCAATTGACATATTTTATTTTGGTGGTTAATTAAAACTAATAAACTTAGGTTTTAAAGCCCAAATTGATGGAGTGTTCAAGGTACCTCTTCCTCTTCTTGTCTTCTAATTCCTTATTGGCGATAAGTGTCAGATGCACCTTTCCAAAAACATTCTGTTCCCAAGGTTAAACAAAAGAAACTACAAATATACCCAGCATTCTGCACACTGTTATTTAAAGCACCTTTTGAAGTTGTGTAGGGTAAGCCGCCTTAGTTGTGTGCTTACATGAGACTCCATTGGATGACGACACTGCAGTTTGCCTAGTGTGTGTCTAGTCATCATTTGTATTCAGTGTGCTGTTAAGTGGATGTGATTACAAGAGGGGGGAGGTAGTCCGTGGGCGAGAAGAACGATAAAGTTGGTGTTGGCTTAAGCATAGTTAAATGGAATTCCTTCTTTAAAAATTTATCAAAGTTTTAATTTGCTTATTCTCTCAAACACATTTGGTTTAATTGTTCCAAAACTGATTTGCACAGCAAACACAGGTTGCGAGACTATCCTTTAAAGTAAAACTTCCACTTTGATTTTGATTACCATTTTGCAACAAGCTTTTCCTTACATAAGTAGCAACAAATTATTCTTATGCTATTATTCCTAAAAATTAAACAAATTCTGACAATAAATAATTACACAGTTACATAAACTAATTTTCTGTATGTTTGTAATGCATTTCTCCAAAATTCCCATTGGGATTCAAACACTGAGGGAGTGGCATTCAGAAGTAGCACTTTTGACCAAGGATTGTGGAAGGGACTCCACACTCACACATTGGACTTCTGACTCTGTAAAGGGCTTAAAAAACAAGATGATCCAGGTTTTTTTTTCTCTTCTATCATTTAGGAATACAGTATTTGGCCTTTCTAACATGAGAGGACATAGTAGTGCTATCTTCAATCAGACACACCAGACACTGAGTCTACTAGCACTTGGAAGTCAGCATTCCCAGCCTCCAGAATTATAAGGAACTCATTTCTCGTTGTTTATTAATTATTCAGTCTATGATATTTTATTGTACATGCCAAAATAGACTAAAACAAGTTGAATTTCTAATTATTCTTCCATAACACAAACGCTGGGTTGTGACTCCACATATATAATCAGGTAGCTATTCATTGATCTTTTGGCCTCCAAAAGAAGTGAGTACAATGTCTATTTCCTCAGTCCAAATTGACTGAAATCTTATGAATTTCAAGGAATTACAGAGACAAACACAAAGTAGACAGGAATATTTCATATAAGTTTATTATCTGAAATTAACAGAAGCAATCTTTTTGGGTTCTTTGTATAAAATGTTCGTATGTCTTACAATGTCACCTGAAAAGTGAAAAAAAAAGAAAAATGAAGATACACTGGAAAAAAATGTAACAAAATTCAATAAGTCAAAGAATTCTTAGCTCAGTGAATGCAGCTGTGGATAGTGCATTGGGGACAAGCAACTGCAATGCAGAGGCAAAATGGTGCTTCAGTTGACTCTGAAATGATGTGAGGATAATGCATACGTGCCAGTCATCACTAGAGATACTAGACTGTAGGCAGAGAAAATCTGCCAATGTGTACTTCAATACAGAAAAATCAAGCTGATTGGCTGATGTTCTTTGTAATCCAAATTCTCTCCTGAAAAACAATTACATATCAAGTCATGGGAGCAATTTTTAAAAATCACATGTGCAAATAAAAAAGGTCAAAGGTATTTCTTTCTTTTTTTCCTTATCTACTTTAACAGAATTTTTCCCTTTAAGGTAGGCTTCTGCTCAATTAAATATTTCAAGCTTTTCTTTTTTATATATTAAACTGTTTCTGGAAATTATTTGCTAGTAGAAATGAAGTGCTTCATGGTGACACTAACATCTTTTTGTCGAGATATCTTTTTATCTGCCTTGGAATGCTGCAGGGAAGATCATGGGAAACATAATTGGTGGAGTTTTCAAATGCAGTTTGGTATGTAAGGCCAAACCACACTAAATGTACCTGATTTTGTCAAATATAGTTTACCACACTTTTAACAGAAACTTCAGTTCTGGGTCCAACCCTTCCTGCTTACCTACTCTTGACCTTAGCTTTCTTGTCTATAAACTAAAGTTTCTGTTACTTTCCTAACAGAGGGAAGTATATGACAGCCCACTCTATGGAACAGCAGAAAGTACTGTGAGTAGTGTTGATGTTAATAGAGTATTCATGAGCTACACATGGAGAACAAAGAGATGGTACCTGAGGAAAAAGGGAAGCAAAGGACTGCAACAGAAAAAAAAAAAAAGTATGAGGACAAAGCATTGCCCTCTTACCTGCCAGGCCCCACCCACTCTGGCCCTTAGCATCTTTCTTTGGTTTCAGTGGAAATTAGAATGAAATATGAGTGACAAACAAAGGAAAGGGCATGTCTTAGCTAGGGTTCTATTGTTATGATGAAACACCATGGCCAAAATCAACTTGGGAAGGAGTTTATTCCACCATATGTCTTATAGACCATCAAGAAGAAAGTCAAAACTGGAATGCAAGGCAGAAGCCTGGACACAGAAACTTAAGCACAGGGCATGAAGGAGTTCTGTGTGTTGGCTTACTGAATCTACTATTATATATACCTAGGTTAATTTGCCCAGGACAGCACTGCTCACAGCAGGCTGGGCCCTTATAACCTATACATCAATAATCAATTATGAAAATGCCCCCACAAGCTTGCCTATAGGCCAATCTCATCATCTCAGTTGAGGAAATCTTATCATTTTATGTTGAGTCAAGTTGGCAAAAAACTCTAACAAGCACAGGAAGGCATTAGATATTTCAGATTATCATAATCTGATATCATAATATTCCAGCAATACTCTGTCATAAGTGTTGGTTTCTTGACACTGAAATATGGGATTCTTGTCATATAAGTTGTCATTGGAACCAAAGAGTATTGGCTCCCAGTTTTCAAGTCACAAGATTGTAGAGTTCCTACCTTATATCCAACGTATATCACTTCATCCTCCTTTTGCTTTGCTTTCAAATTAAAAGTTATAAAAGTATTAGCTAACGTATAAGGCATAATAATCACAGCAGTCATAATCTTTGCTGTAATATACTCTCAGTTACACATTTATGAATCATCATTTCTAAGGAGCATTTACTTAGCAGTAGTTATTTTGTCTGTATTAATGTTTCACATGTAAAAAAGAATAAAAATTGCTGTCAAATATAAGCCATTTAATCTGTTGTTATAAGTAATCATGAAGTATGTGAGCAAATTGAAAAAATGGAAAGAATAATGTCTTCTTAAGGACAAAACAAATATGTTATGCAACTAGAATCATGCAATTTTCTGAATAGTAAAATGATTGCAGAAGCTCCCATAATTTCTCCAGAAAACAAAACAAAACAAACAAACAAACAAAAATGAAAAAAGAGGAAATGGGTTTCCTGGGTTATTTGATAATCATAGGTTCTCTTAATCTCTCAAGTCTGAATCTCAACTGTGGTGCAAAAAAAAAAAACTTCATTTGATTATGAAATGTCCAGAGAGAAAGAGAGTAGAAACTTACTCTTGCTATACTGTCCAGTCAAACTAATGAGGTGATATAACATCCTACTATATATTAACATGGTATTGGTTGTGTTATGGCTTGAGTGTGAAAAGTCTTCCACAGGATTATATGTTTAAATATCTGATTCCTAGAAAGAGATTCTCTTTCCAGAGGTTTCAGAATTTTTAAGAGATGACATTCAGATAAAGTGGATTACAGAGGGACATGATTTTTAACCTAACAATGGTCCTAACATGATCTCTCTGCTTCCTAGCCCACAAACATGGCAAGTCTCTTGCTCCAATTGTTGGGAAAAGCACCAGACCAAAGCAAGTCCTTTCTCTCCTTGCTACTTCTGTCAGGCATTTTGTAGTAGAAACAAGAAATTTGAAATTTAACTGTTTATTAATGCTGTAGCTATTGCAGGAACCCAGAAGTATCTTCCTCCTCCTCTACCCACCCCATTTATCCCAGAGCAAAAGAGTCTAGCAACCTTCTCAAGACAGAAAAATTGATTAAACACAATACTAACTCTGTTGCTATAGATCTGATGATCAGGCTGCTTTTGAATGGACTGCATAGATTTCTGTCATAACCACAATAGTCACAGAACAAGGACTGTTACAATATATTCAATCATACTATCAACCCCAAGTTTGCATTTACATTAATTAAATAAAGTCAACCTTGGGCCAGGAGGCCAAGTTAGCAACTAGTTGACAGAAGGTAATCATATAGAGTTAGTTAGTGGGTGTCTGTAAGATGATAGAGAGACACATAGGAAGTAGTAGGGAGGGACTTTGTGTGTTGTGTTTTTTTGTTTGTTTATTTTGGCAGAGCAGAAGGATACTCTCTTTCAGAGATGTTGGCAAAGAGAAAAGGTCAGCTAGATGCCACTCAACCTCTGAACCAGCAGGTTTTCACACCAGTCTTTGACTCCTGAGTCTTATTGATAAGAAAAAAAAAAAGAATGATAGATATTTAACTAAAAGCTATATTTCACAGCAGTAACGCAGTCAGTGCCTGCAGAAACAGAATTCCTGCCAGGCAGTGGTGGTGCGCGCCTTCAATCCCAGCACTCGGAAGGCAGAGGCAGGCAGATCTTTGTGACTTTGAGGCCAGCCTGGTCTACAGAGCGAGATCCAGGAAAGGCGCAAAGCTACACAGAGAAACCCTGTCTTGAAAAACCAAAAAAAAAAAAAAAAAGAAACAGAATTCCTACCAGGCCAAGGCCTGAGTAGATGGGCCACTGCCAGAGAAACAGGCCAGTGACTGTGGAGCCATAATAGCTGGCTGAAACAGCAGTAGATTAAAGCACAGCCTCTCTGCCAATGGGAAAAAAATAACATTTGGCATCCAACAGCATGGCCATAAGAATGGAGAGTTCACATCAGTGGGCTTCCACTGCTTGCTGTTTGCAGGACTCCAGAAAGCAGGCTCATGCTTGGAAATCAAGAGAGGAGCTCAAGCCCGCAGCTGATGGTGCTGTTGCTGCAGATAAACTGTGAAGTCAACAAATTTGGTGAGATACCTGGGAAGTCCTTGAGGAGAGAGTTAAATAATATTTTTTTAAATCTTTGAATGTTAATAATCAGAAATATCACAATGCAGAGAGTTAGGACTCTGTATAATGCTACTATGGAGGGTTTGCAAATGGAAAAAATAAATGAGGGGATAATCCACTTAGCTGAGACTGACATAATGCCAATTATAATTATCATCAGTTTGATAATTCATATTTTATCCTTAAAAAGTGGTTTGATAACTGTGCCAAATAATAAAATTTGACTGATAAGATACAAGCCTTAGAAAGACTTTCTGTTGACAAGATATGAGCTTTAGAAAGACTTACTACTGATAAGATACAAACCTTAGAAAGACTTACTACTGAAAATAATAAAATTTTCACTGGTAAGACACAAGCATTAGAAAGACCTACTAATGAAAATAAGAAAAATACTCCCACATAGAGAGAGGAATTGAGACAAGAACCTACTGCACCACTACATGATGAAACTGAAGAGAGGTGGTATTATGATCAATTCACATGAGTCTATTAAATGGGTAACAGAATTTATTAAGACATAAATAGAGAAAATACACTCACAGATACTGAATGGAGTAGACAGCAGAAGTCGTCCTCTGATCTGACTAGGAGCGAATCCACTTCACAGGCAGGAGCAGGGAGAAGGGACATGTGACCCTTCTCCCTCTCCTTTTAAGAGGTCACATACAATGGCAGGAAGCACTGCCTCCTTCGGGCCCTATAGCCCAAGGTCATGGGTGGAGCAAATAGCACTATACAACTGAAGAATGGATAATGGAAATGTGGTACATTTACACAGTGGTTAAAAAAAAAAGTATGAAATCACAAAACTTGCAGGCAAATGGATGGAACTAGAAAAAAATAATTCTGAATGAGATAATCCAGACCTAGAAAGATAAACATGGTATATACTCACTCAGAAGTGGATATTAGCTATAAATAAAGAATAATCAGGCTACAATCTACAGCCCCAGAGAAGCTAGGTAACAAGGAGGCCCAAAGAGGAATGCATGGATATCCCTGGGAAGGGAAATTAGAAGAAATCTCCTGTGTAAACTGGTGTGGGAGGTGGGAGATGAGGGGATGGGAACAAGAGGGATCAAGTTGGGTGGATTGGGGGTGGGAAGGAGGAGGAGAGTAATGAAAGATATATCTTAATGGGGAGGCATTTTTGGCTTAGGGAGAAACTTGGTGCCAGGGAAACTCCTAGGAATTCACAAGGATGACCCCAGATAAGACTCCTAGCAATAGTGGAGAGTGTACTTGAACTCTTGGAGAGGGTACTTGAACTTGATTTCTCCTGATATCAGATTGATGACTGCCCTAATTGTCATCAGAGAGCATTATTCATGCAGTAACTGATGGAGGCAGATGTAGAAACTCACAGCTAAGCACTGGGCTCCATTCAAAGAGTCCTGTCCAAGAGAGGGAGGAAGGGCTATAGGAGCCAGTGGTATCAAGGTCATGATGGGGAAAACCACAAAGAAAGCTGACCTGAACTTGTGGGAGCTCACACACTCTGGGCCAACAGCTAGGGAGCCTGCATAAGACCAATGAGGGCCGTCTTCATGTGTGACAGTTCTATAACTTGGTCTGTTTGTGGGGCTCCTAGCAGTGGGATCAGGACCTGTCCCTGGCTCTTGACCTGGCTTTTGGGAACTTATTCCCCATGCTGAGTTGCCCCTTCCAGCCTTGATGCAGGGTTGGAGCTTGGTCCTACCTCAGTTTGATGTGCTATGTTTTGTTCAAGTCCATGAGAGGCCAGCCCCTTTCTGAAGACAGATGCAGGAGGAATGGATGGGGGAGGAGAGGAGATAGGGGAAACTATGGTCTGTTTGTAAAATAAATGAAAACATTTAATAAAATAAAAAAACTGCTTAGGAAAATTAAGAAATGAAAGTTAGTAGTCATCTATAGCAATCAAACTTGTAGTCATTTGGTATGTTTTCAAGTTTAAACAGATATATTTTAGATAGATAGGTGGTCTTCAAATATTTCAGAAACCTATGGAATATGGCATTAGAGATGTTCTAATAACATGAGATTTTTCATGACCATGAAATAGGTCTGCTCCTGGCAGCATCAATCTACTTCAAAAAACAAACAAACAAACAAAGGATGATGGGCATCAAAGAACCTCTTTATGGAGTTTGCTTTCAATGTGGCAAAGCTAGCCACTAGGCAAGAAACTTCCCTTGCTTTAAGTGCTGACAGTATGGTGTACAAATTGGACAAGCAGGGCACAAAAGAATTTGACTTCTGAACTTTACCCAGACAAGGTAGGACAGTCCTTCAAAATTCCCACTTCACAAAAAAGTCTGTCAAATATTCTAGACCTATCGGCTGAAGATGGATGCCCCAATGTTTCAGAGGAAGCTTGGGTGACTGTTCAGGCAGCCAGATCTCTCTGTCATTTCTATAGTTTAGGAAGTTGTTTGCTTTGTACTTCCTGTTTACTCAGGGAATATTTTATCCTTCTCAGGTCTCTGATGGAGTTGATGACTAGATAACTAGATGATTTTCTTTGTTACCAAATTTAGAAAAGAAACTTACAAAAGAGATGTAAAGTTTATAAGGTTGAGAGACATAAAGCTTATTTTATCTAAGAAAATGTTTTAAGGTCTAAAAAGATACTTTTAGCATGGTAATACAAGTTAGGGTAGAAAATAGTTTAGGTATAAAACTTTAGACTCATCAAAATAGGATAGATAAAAGAGTAATTTCTTCAAATTTGCCAAATACAAATGGACTACACATCGTGAAAACAATTTTTACTTGATAATTCTTCTTCTTCTTCTTTTTTTTTTTTTTTGGTTTTTCGAGACAGGGTTTCTCTGTGTAGCTTTGCGCCTTTCCTGGAGCTCACTTGGTAGCCCAGGCTGGACTCGAACTCATAGAGATCCGCCTGGCTCTGCCTCCTGAGTGCTGGGATTAAAGGTGTGTGCCACCAATGCCCGGCTAGATAATTATTCTTAATGTATATAGTTTTACTGTGTTAGAGTTAAATCCTTCCTTTTTATTTAGACAATATCTGATAATTGTTTTTGTTGTATGCAATTTTACTGTGTGAGAGTTAAACACTTTCTTCTTTGTTTAGACAAAAAGTGGAAAATCTTGTGAAATATTCAATCATACTGTGAACCCTGAGTTTGCGTTTGTGTTAATTGAATACAATAAATCTTGGGTCAGGAGGCCAAGTTAGCCACTAGTTGACAAAAAGTAATCATAGAGAATCAGAGAGTATCTGTAGATAAATGATAGGGAGATATACAGGAAGTAGTAGGGAGGGACTTTGTGTGGCATGGGTTTTTGTTGTTGTGGTGGTGGTGCAGCAGAAGGATGCTCTCTTTCAGAGACACTGGTAAAATCTGGTAGTTGGTACTAAACCTCTCTGAGCCAACAGGTTTTCACTCCAGACTTTGACTCTCAAGTCTTACTGATAAATAGAATGATAGAGATTTAATTAAAAGCTACATTTAGCATCAGTGACATAGCAGGTGCCTGTGAGAACAGAATTTCCACCAGGCCAAGACCTGAGTGAATGGGCTGCTGCCAGAGAAGCAGGCTAGTAACTGCAGAGCCACTACTGCTGGCTTAAACAGCAGTAGATTAAAGTGCAGCCTCTGTGCTGATAGAAAACAACAAAGGACTTTTTCCAGTATCTTAGGCATATAAATCTTGGGGGCTTTTCTACAATCTAATTCTGAAATAAAGAGCTTTGAAAACAAAACTTTCCTAACCAATCTTGGCAAATGGAAAACTGATGAATTAAAATAGTAATGAATAGTATCATGTAGCAAAATTTTTAGTTTTAATACTGGTCTCAAGGGTGAAAATATAGAAATAAGAATTTGCACCATGTTGTTGCACAGGGTTATAGTTAATTACACCAGATATTGCTTGTAATAAATAGACAGATAAATCAGCACATTTAATTCTTGGGGAATAGACTAACCAGATAACTGTCACCTGTCCTATACTATAGCAGGTGGTGAGCTCCAACCTCTTCCTAGCATTCCACAAACTAGAAAATATGGACTTCAGTGAAGGACATATGGGCCAACAATGTAAAAGGTTATCACAGTGGACCATGCATTTGAGTAGATTGGCCCTGCAGCGTTTACTAGAGGATGACAGTGCTGACACTCCCATGGCCAGCAGATAAGCAAGTTATGTCACTGTGTCTCAACAGGGAAACAAAGATGTCACAGGGATTATCTGAGATCAAAGTAGCCCATAAAGATAGATTTAAATGCCTCTTTATATCCAAGAGAAATTCTGAATGACCCAACATAAAACTAGTGTTTGTTGTGAATGAATCTCTAAGCTCTCTGAAGCCTCACATCCCAGAAGACCATATATCTCCAAAATATATGAGCAAAAATTATGTGAGTATTTGTAAGAGATTTTATGAATGGACAAGGTGGGAAAATGTGTTCTCTTTCCTATATTCACCAGCATTTATTAAGATAAGCCCCCGAAGTCCTTCTTTCAGAAAACTAAGTCTATTTTTTTTTTTGGCGCACGGGGGGGGGGGGGAGGGGGGAGAAGTTATAGGAGTGTCTGTGATCTCTTTGCTATTCAGAAGTTTGCAAGGTTCCAGTTACAGTAATACATTAAACCCTAGACAAAGAACAACAGGCACCTAAGGAATACTGAGAACTGGAGAAACAGTGCTCCTCAGGGAAATTCCCTCCAATTGGTTATCTAATACCAAATGGTCAGCTCTGAAAACATATACACATAAGGAACCCTTTATGGATTAAGCAGGTTTTATTTATATATTTATGAATATACATATAAATTATATCCCTATATAATATACACTTGCATATACATATATGTATATACATATAGATCAAATATATGTATACGTACACATATATGTATATATAATGACTATGAGACAGAGCAAAGGAGGTACATGGGAAAGGCTGGTGGGAAAAGGGGAAGGACAATGTAATTATATTATAATTTAAAAAATTAAAAGATTCTAAAAATAAACGATCTTTACTGAATGTAAACTAAGAAACAGAGAGTTGTAGTAATTTACCAGGCACCATGTAGTCAGGAACAAGCAAGAACATTAGTTCAGGTTAGTGGATTCCAGAATCTGACCTAGACCAGCCCAATCTTTTTGAAATCTCATGTAATAGTTTCACAGAAGTCTGTGATTCCTGCTCAAATAGGTTCAGATTCCTCCAACAGAAGTACTCCCAAGTACAAACTGAATATTTCTGTGTTATTTACTAATACCTGATGAGGATATTCCTGCTTAGAATCCAGACAACAAAACAGAAGAGTGTCTGGTCAGAGGCAATGGAGTGCTCTGACAGTTCTACCATGTGATCTTGCTTACTTTAGCTTACTTTAACAGAAGTACTTTAAATCTACTGTGGACTGGGACCTGTAGTGACTTAGGGTATCCAAGTGCCAGTTTAGATCATCTGCTATTGATTCTTTGGGGATCATTTTATCCCTTAATTCTGAGTCACCATCTGCCACACGAGTGCAATGGAGAATGAGTACTGTGGAGAATGGAACAATCAACACTGAGCATGTAAATTACAAACTTGACTCTTGATGTAAAAGGAGAAATGATTGTAATACAAAATACTGTGTTGCTTGAAAATCAAAACAGTAATACAAGGGTCAAACCCATTCCCCCATTTCCACCCAATCTGCTTTAGTATGTTTAGGGTTCTGATTATAAAACTGTTACTGGCAGCCCTTTTGCCTTCAATATGGTATCTTCTGATGACTGGCACAATTAGTTACTTGATACATCTCACTAAACTTAATTATGCTACCCTTGTCTCTCAGAAGCTCTCAGTAACACAGCCATGTCTACAGACTCTGCCTTTGTGAAGCCCAACTCTATTCAATCTCAATTAGTGATTTTTGAGAAGAAAGGTGCTTAATGGTTCCTCTTAACAATTTTGAGAACTTGACATTAATAACTCCTATTATATTGTAGTTATGGATTTGTTTTGCAAAATACATGCCATTCATTAATCTACGTCCAGTCTAATTCATTGTAACCCTTGAATAAATGATACTTTCCACATCATACCCTCTTCTTTCTTCTATTTCCCAGAATTATATTAATATTTCTAAGAATACTATTCTAAAACCTACCTAATCAGTTAAGATAAGCATTGTCACACCTTTACAGGAAGGTGTCCAACTGCTTTTTTTTTTTTTTTTTTTGGTTTTTGAGACAGGGTTTCTTTTTATAGCTTTGTGCCTTTCCTGGAACTCACCCTGTAGCCCAGGCTGGCCTCAAACTTATAGAGATCTGCCTGGCTCTGCCTCCGGAGTGCTGGGATTAAAGGCGTGGGCCACCACCGCCTAGCCCCCAGCTGCTTTCTATGATGCTACATTTCAACAGTACAACTATGGCTTTAACCCTAATGAGCCTCTGGACTCCTTTAAAATTGCTAGTATGACACTAAGCATCTTTGTCCTACAGCACCTCATGCTGGGTGAGAAGTCAATACTTCATGCAATCACAGGGCTAAGGAGTCAGGGCTTGAATGTACCAAGACTAAGTCTAGTTAGTTTTATAAGTAAAATTCCAGTCCAGGTGTCTTGCTAGTTGATGATGCTTTTACTTGATAACAAATATTGTAAGAAAACTGATGGAAGGAAAAAAGGAAGTTTCACTCTTATTATGATGCTGTAGCTACTGTTCAATTCTTTCCATCTAGAAGTGGTACTATTTGTCTGCAGATGCCGTAGTGGCTACAAATATGCCAACATAACTTCAGCCATTCAGTTTGAGCTTTATTATCCACTTTGAAATTTTGGCTCTAGCTTTTAACTCCTTCTACATGCATCTACCATTCATAGTCTGACTTAATCTTCACTATAGCTAGAGGTAGAAAGCCTCACAAACTTGTATCCACAGTTATAAGATGAATTTCTCATATCTGATTTTTGTGATGTGTCAATTTATGCCCCAATACACACTTTCTATAGGAGGTAAGCAGATGTGTGAGATGGGGGGAGGCATAGGGAGCATCATTCTATGCTTTCTCTTGTCTTTGACACAGTTGAGACTAGTTCAAACATTTTATCAGATTCTAAACTGTTCATCAGGAACACAAATATGAAAAGACAGCCAGGAAACCAAAGAAAATTCAGTTATGATTGATCTGCCTATAAAGACAAAAGTATTTCATTTTTCAGCTTTCCACACAACAGGATTTGGGTGGGTACTTTGAAGAAACTAAGGATGTTAATTTACTTTTAACTTCTTAATTTTTTATATTTTATTACATATATGTATACTGTACTTACATCATTTTCTTTCTCCTCCTTCACCCTCCAAATTTTCCTAAGTCCACCCAACCCAACTGGCACCCTTTCAAATTCATGACCTCTTTTTCTTTACCTATTATTGTTTTACACATACACACACATACACACACACACACACACACACACACACACACACATTAATAGGTATATAAATTCAGTCTACTGGGTCTATTAGTGTTGCTCATATGTACATGCATCCACTTGTAAATGGAAAGTTCACCGTGGGGCTCATCCCTAGGGAAGACTGACTATTCCACTTTCAACAGTAATTAATGTCTGTGAATTTTTATCTACAGACTGGACCTTATGAGATTTAACCCATCCATGTTTTTACTTCACCTGGTGGTGTCATTGTTCCAGTATTTTTTAGTCAAAAATAGTTGAGATTTCATGGATGCAACTTCCCTGAAATATATAGGAAATAGTTTAAAAGTGCATATTATGGTCTTCTGGATCTTATGTTCTTTCTACTATCTCCTCCCCAAAGTTCCCTGAGACCAAGGTGTATGGGTTATACTGCAGATACAGCAACTGAGGGCAGGTATCCTCTGTCTGTTGTACTCTATATTTTCACCAGTTGGATTTCTTTAATGGTCTTTGCTACAAAAAAAGAAGCTTTTTTTTTGATGTGCAGTGATAACTACACTTACCTGTATTTATAAGAATAAGTATTAAGAATTCAGTTAGAGATTATACTGCCTTGGGAAACTAGCAGTAGTAGGTTCTCCTCCACCTCGTGTGGCCTCAGCATTAATGGATATTTGATTACATTTACAGTATTGGGCATGAGTTTCCTACTACTAAGTGGTAGTAAGTGGGCCTAAATTTCAATTAGACAGCTGTTTGTTACCCCTAAGATGTAAGTGCCACTATTGAGTTATTGAGAATCCTGCTGGGCTGTTCATTGTTGTGGTTCATAGGCATCACAGCTGCATAAGACTATTGATTACTTTCTTCCATGGGTAGCTTGCATAGCAACTTCTTATATCACAAAAGATAATTCTCAGGGAGAACACTTTCAGGTAGGATCTAACTACATTCCTCATTCCTATGCCCAAAGTGTAAAGCGTCTTCAGCAACAGAGTCTTACTTAAAATATGGAGAGCCTACAAAAGGCAGTAGCAGTAGCCTATATTATTTAGGCAGTTGTTTGGACTCTGTTGACCAAAACCTCATAAGGTTTCTCATACCTGGTATTGAAAATTTTGTTAGATAGTCTAAGCATTATCACTCAAAGTCCCCAAGTAGGGGACTCTATTTGACCTTTATCTGTTTGTCTCCTATATGTATGTTAGGATGTTAGACAAACATAAAATAATATGATATTCTATGTCTAGTTCAAACATCCTTGGTGTTATTTATCTCTTCTTCCTCTGTTCTTTCTGTATTGCCCTCCCTGCCCACTTCAAATAAAACCAGCTCATCTCTTCCCTTTCTCCTTTCATAGTATTTGCATCCTTCTATTCTTCTCTGGAGAGGTAGAACATCATGATCCCTTGTTACTTTGCTGGTTTCTCTTGTTGCTTCAGGTTATGTATTCATATCAGAAGATTTGGAAGTAGTTACCACAAATAAGTGAGAACATGTGTTATTTGTGTTTGAGTTTACCCTGTAATGGCTATTTTTGATTGTCAACTTGACTACATCTGACATGAATTACAATCGAGAAATGGAAAGCACAACTGTTAAGAGATTGTTTGCTCAGTTTGAAATGGGTGAATCCACTTCTAGTCAGGATCTTTGAGACTGGAAGACAACTGCCTTTAATCCAGATCTTGAGGTGGGAAGATACATACCTTGCCTTTAATCTGGGCCATACTTTCTACTGGAAGTATATATAAAGACATATAAAATGGAAACTTTTGTTCTTTTCCTGCTTGCTCTAGCCTTGCTGACAAGTCCATTCCTTCACTCTCCTTACTGCCCACTTCTTCAGGACTCCAGAATATACTAAAGACCAGCTGAGGCATCCAGCCTTTTAGGATGAGAAATTACTGGATTCTTGGAGTTTCTTGGATTAGCCATTGGCTACAATAGCCAGCCATTGTTTGTTATTAGCTGGACTACAGCCTGTAAGTCATCCCAATAAATCTGTTTTATATATAGAGAGAAAAAGATTCATTCTATAAATCCTGTTACTCTAAAGAACCTTGACTAAGACAACCTCACTCTCTTAAACATTTTTTGTTGCATCCATTTACCCTAAATTTTATTATTTCACTTTCTTTGTAGCTGAATAGTGTTGCGTTGTATAGGTTTACAGCATTTTTCATTATCCATTTTTCTATTTCCTAGCTATTGTGAATAGAGCAGTAATGAACATGGATGAACAAGTATTTGTAGAGTTGGATGTAGAGACCTTTGGACGTGTGCCAAAGAATAGTGTAGCTTAGTTGATTTGCTTGTATCTTTTGAAATGTCTCCACACTGACCTGACTTCCAGAGTGGCTGGATGAGTTCTCAGTCCCACCAACAGTAAATGAGAGCTCCCCATTGCCCACATCCCAGCCAGTATTTGTTGTCAGTTGTATTGTTTATCTCAGTCATTCTGACTGGTGTAAGATGAAGACTCAGTGTTGTTTGAATTTTCATTTCCCTGAGTACAAAGGTGATAGATATGTTTTAAGATATTTCTTAGCCATTTTTCTTTTGGGAACTCTCTGTTCTCCCAAGGCTAATTTTTGAATGGTCATTTGTTTTCTCAGCTCTTTCATTTTTGAGTTCTTTATATATTCTGGATATTAATCCTCTTTCAGATGTATAGCTGTCAAAGATTCTCTCTCCCACTGTGTGCTTTCTCTTCACTTGACTTATTGTTTCATTAGCTGTAATAAAACTTTTTGGTTTTATAGGGTTTTACTTTTCAATTGTTGGCATCACTTGCTAGGCAAATGGTGTCTACACAGGAAGTCATTTCTTCAACCAGTAGCTTATAGGGTATGACCTACATTTTCTTGTAGCAGTTTCAATATTTTAGGTTTCAAAATGAAGTATTTGATCAATTTGAAGTTATTTTTATGCAAGGTGATAGATAAAGGTTTACTTTCTTTGACACATGGACATGTGGTTTTTCTGGAAAACTTTTGTTTCACGAATCCTAAATGGTATTATAATAAAAAAAAAACCTAGAGCCAGATATTGGGGTAAATACAGAAAGATCAGAGAGACAAAGGAACAAGCCACTAGAGAAACTTCTCACCACTACCAAATCCTCAGGCTGAATGGAAGGTGAGATTGTATCTCCACAAATTCTCTGAGTCCTTAGCCGAAAAGCCTTTATTTAGTTCCTGTCTCCTCATGCCTTATATACCTTTCTCCACCCAGCCATATCACTTCCCTACTAGTGCTGGAATTAAAGGCGTGTGACTCCCAAGTATTAGAATTAAAGGTGTGTGCTACCACTGCCTGGCTCTGTTTCTCTCCTAGACTGAATCAATCTCATATAGTCCAGGGTGGCTCTGAATTCAGAGAGATCCAAATGGATCTCTATCTCTAGAGTGCTAGGATTAAAAGGTGTGTGCCACCACTTCCTGGCCTCTGTGTTTAATCTAGTGGCTGTTCTGTTCTCTGATACTCAGGCAAGCTTTATTTGATACACAATATATCCCCACCAAGTTTGTTTGAGGTTCTTTTAGCTGTAGTTACATTTGTTCATATTTGAGTTTTTGATTTTGTGCAATTGGTCTTCATATCTATTTTATGTTAGGACAATACTCACCTTTATTACTATTGCCTTGTAATATAATTTGAGATCTGTAGATCTTTTGTTCCAGTATTGCTTTGGCTGTCTTGAATCCTTTGTTGCTGTAAGCCTTGCTCCAGGTGGGTTCAATGACCTGGGATGGATGTGTGAAATCAGCACCATGAAGAAATTGTGACCACCTGTTGTCGTTCAAACAAATGGTCCCAGACAGCCTGGGCTGTCTTTGTTTATACAGTTTCAATGGCTTTCATGAACAGTTTTACAATCAGTTTTTACTTTCTAAATTTCTAAAACTGGTTACAACAATTGCCAGCTTGCTCCTTGATTTGTTCTCCTTCTGTCCCCCAACTTTCCCACTGGTAACCATTACCTTTTTGAACTATATCTCTACTGTTAGAAGCATAAGCAGTGTTGCAAGCCACAAAGGAAGTTTTCTAA
This sequence comes from Peromyscus aztecus, assembly GCA_902168405.1. NCBI lineage: Eukaryota > Metazoa > Chordata > Mammalia > Rodentia > Cricetidae > Peromyscus > Peromyscus aztecus. Next base: position 6,549 of record CABHPQ010173845.1, on the reverse strand, counting down.
CCAGGCACACTTACAGGTAGAACACTGTGCCCAGTTGGCAGCGTATGCAGTTGCAGCATCATGCAGGGTGAGAAACAGTTTTGTCTCTAGTATTTAATAGTTACCATCTGATAGAGTCTGGGTTCTCACTATCAACTTACCAGCCAAAACTGGATTAATCCATTCTATATTCTGTTTTACTCTATCTCCTCTAGGCATATACCAAGTTTTTCCTTTTATCCTATAAGAAACATAACTTGGAAACTTACTCTTAATAGTTGGCACCATTTATTCCTTGTTCTTGTGTCCATCTCTCTTAACTTCTTAGGGTATTGGCACAGCTAGCAGAAAAGAGGGAACTGTGGGTTTCTATGACTCTCCTTCTTTCCCTCTTCCTAGACTGTTTCCAATAATCCTGATACCATCTATTTAATAACATTTCTCAGATTCTTACGGTTAAAATCATTCTTTCCAGAATAGTTATGCAAATATGTACTATTAAACTTCATGACCTACTGTGACTCAAGCCAGCAGTGTGGCTAGCATGGTGAAAGCAAGGAGAACACGTAGCACACATACTCCCAGGGTCATGCCCAGAATCAGGCAGCGTACTGTCCACAATTCTTTGTCAAGTGGGTCAGGGTCTCCAGGGCCTTGTTTCAAGGAGAACCATTTAGGATACTCTCAGGCATTGTTCCCCAAAGAAGTCACATGGCTCCCACCACTTTGTGATTCAATACACATTTTAGAATTTTTTTCTGTTTCTATGAATAATGTCATGTAGATTTCGATTAGGTTTTCAATGAATCTGTTGATTTGTTGTGGTGAAATAGTGATTTTCACAATATTAATTCTGCTAATCCATGAGCATGGGAATTTGGGTTTTTTTTTTTTTTTTTTTTTTTTTTTGCTTTTCCATTTCCTAGTGGTTTCCTCAATATATTTCTACCATGTGTTAGAGTTTTTATTGTACAGTATTTTCATCTTCTTGGTATTCCTGATGTTTCATTGACTGCAATAATGGGAGTGTTTCCATGATCTCTCTTTCTCTGTGCTGATTTTTGGAATGTGGAAAAGCTACTAATTTTTATTAATTGAGTTTTTCTGTTCTCCCACTTTATTGAAATTGTCAAGCATTTATAGAAGTGTTATGGTGAAATTTGGGGGATCAGTTATGTATTATAACATCATTTGTAAATAGAAATAATGACTACATCCTTTCCTACATGTATTCCTTTAATTCTTTTCTCTTTTTTCATAATTTTAGCTAGTGATTCAAGCACTGTATTGAGAAGAAGTGGGGATAGTTGACAGGTCTGTCTGGATTATAATGGAGACCTCAAGATTTTGGAGATCTCACAGCCATGGGATACCTGCATACATGGAGTGGGACCAGGCTAAGGCAAAGTGTGTTGCAGTTGGCAAAGCTGGAAGGGAAGAGCCATCCCTTTGACACTAGATATAGGAACACAAGATTTGGAGTTTGCCCAGATTTTTTTGGTCTTGCTTTGGTCAAGTATTTCCTCATTCTCCCTTTCTTCAACTTTGGAATGGTAAAGTATGTCCTTTGCCACTGCATGTTGGAAGTGTGTAAATTGCTTTTTGCTTTTGATTTTATAGGGGTTTAAAATGAAGAGATTACCTTGCATTTCTTTTTTGTTTTGTTTTTTTGTTTTTTTTTAGTTGTTGTTATTGTTTTGAGACAGGGTTTCTCTGTGTAGTTTTGGTGTCTGTCCTGGATCTTTCTCTGTAGACCAGGCTGGCCTCACATTCACAGAGATCCGCCTGGCTCTGCCTTCTGAGTGTTGGGATTAAAGACCTGTGCCACTGCTGCCTGGCACCATGGGAATTCTTATAAAGGAAAACATTTAACTGAGGTTGACTTACAGTTCAGAGGCTGCCTCCAGAGGCTTGGTCAGAGGCTTAGTCTTCACAGTGGAAAGCCTGGCTGCATGCATGCAGACATGGTGCTGTTGAGGTAGCTGAGAATTCTAGATCTGGATCCACAGGGAGAAGAAGGGAGTGAGACACTGGGCCTGGTCTGAGTGTCTGAGACCTCAAAGCTCACCCTTAGTAACAGACTTCCTCCAAAAAGGCCACATCTACTTCAACAAGGCCACACCTCCTAATAGTGACACTCCCTATGGGACTATGTGGGCCATTTTCATTCAATCCACCACAATATTGTTCTGGTAAAGAGATGAAACAATATAATGTGTAATCAAGAAGACTGAGGTTGCTTCTATGGCTCAAATATCACTGCAAATCATTGTGATAGTGAAGGTAATAGGAAAGCTGGAATTCAGGAATGGTGGCAATAAACAATAATGTGGGAGAACTATAGGACTAGGGGGACAGGCTTGGTGTCCCTAGGAATGACAAGATAGCCATAGGAGCACCCAAAATGATAGCAACAAATGACAGAGGCAGTGAAAAAAGTACTTTGGCCACAAATAAAAAAAAGAAATTCCTGGTACCACCACAAATTTAGAATGCATGGAAGGGAGGATAGTATCCCATGTATATATATAACATACATTTTCTATCAGTTCATACTTTGATAATAGAAATATGGCATCCATACACAAAAGAATACCATTTAGTCCTGGAAATAATATGGAACAACCTGGAGCATGTTATGTTAAGTGAAATAAGCTAGACACAAAAAGGCAAATACTTTACTGGAACCTAAAAAGACTGAAGTCATAGTAGTAGAGTAGCATAGTGGTTAACAGGCGTTGGGGAAGTAAATAGGAAATTAGAATTGTTGAAAAAAGAGTATAAAGTTTCAATAGAAATAGACTTTAGAAATTAATTGTGCAAACTGGTAACTATAATAAAAATGATTATACAATTTTAAATTCACAAAAAAGTAGATTTTAAATGTCTCACCACAAAATACCATACATAATATGTGAAGGTTATTATTTTAATTAATTTTATTTAAGTACCATCCAACATAATTTGTCAAGTCATTATATTATATCTCATACATACTTAGTTATTATTTGCCCATTGAGAATAAAATCTTTTTAAAATATCAAAGGCTTCTGCAAGATTATGGTTTTTTGAGTCATTGCTTTCAGACTTCTATATCAGTGAGACAACAATATGGTGCTGTGCAAGTTCCTGGCAGACTGATGCAGTAATCCTTGAAAATCAACACATGGAGACAAGACCTTCATCACAATTTAGTTTTCCATGTGTTACATATTTACTGTACACTTGTCCACATTTGGCTCAGTCAGGGCTCAGCACTACAGGACTTCTCAAGGAGTCCTATGCCTTTGGTTTGCTTTAAAGGGTAACCATATATGTATACTGGTGTGGTCCCTTCTGACAGCCTTCCTATGCAAATGAATGGCTTTGAATTCTTTGCTTGTTTATAAGTGCATTGACTTTCAGGCAAATGTTCTGGCCTTTTGCGTGATACCATCACCTGGAACACAGATACAATTTAAATTATCTTTGAAAATTCTGAAAAATATCTCTAGGAAGAATACAACAGTAAGCCAGGGTTCTCAGAGAGACATTTTTATAAAAAGCCAATGCCTTCTAGTTGCTTAGTAGGAGATGCTTGTCTGAGGACACAGACGTGCTCCCCACAGTGGGCCTGTCTGCTTACCAAGGTATCCCAGTATCACCATCCCAGGATACTCCATCAAGGTATTAATCCTTGCTTTAGGTAGGAGCCCTTATGATCTAGTTGTCTCTGGGACACCTCAAGGGAAGATTTACCAATCCTGCAGGTGTTTCATAATTTAACCAAGCTGACAAAAAATTAATTACCAAACAACTTAAGAAGCTAACCCATAGACAGTTCCTGGAATAGGCCTTGTCCAGTAGTAAGTGCTTCATAAATCTCTGCTATAATTTTATATATAAGCATCCTTGAGAGTTCAGAAACATTTCTGTATGTTGGAAGTATAAGCTAAATACCTTTCTAGAAAAAAATGTGTTGCCTAGGACTAGAATTTTTTGGTATACTAATATATTGTCCATCAAAGATTCTTATGGATGGTAGAAGCACAAACAAATAAAAAATAATGGATACTTATTATTCAATAAAAGATATTTATAATATCTAGTAACCAGCAATGTATAATAAAAATGATGGAGAGGATAGAGATCAAAAACCAAAAAAGGTTATTGGAGAAGTGTGTGTGTGTATGCTTGTGTTTTTGTTTGGGTAGTAGAGAATAAGGAAATAGACTATTACAGAACTATGGATATGTTTTTACTGTTTCCCCTCTGTATTTTTCTAGAACGTAGAAGATTCCACTTCTCTTTTAGACATCAGTGAGTTGAAAACTAATACACTGTGTCTTCTTTGAAAAACCACAAGGTTGATCCTAGCCTTCAACCCCAGCAGGCATTTACTGGGAATCCACCACAAACGCAAATGGAAAGAAAAGAAAAACATATGAATATCTCACTAGATGTAGAAAGGCCTTTACCAAAATTAAACACCTTTTTTTTGTTTGTTTGTTTTTCGAGACAGGGTTTCTCTGTGTAGCTTTGCACCTTTTCTGGAACTTGCTTGGTAGCCCAGGCTGGCCTCGAACTCACAGAGATCCGCCTGGCTCTGCCTCCCGAGTGCTGGGATTAAAGGCGTGCGCCACCACCGCCCGGCTATTAAACACCTTTTATGATAAAAATCTTAAAGAGATTAGGAATACAAGAGACATACCTCAACATAACGAAGTAATTTACACAAACCTACAGCTAATATCAAATTAAATGGAGAAAAACTCAGAGCAATTCCACTAAAATCAGGAACAAGACAAGGTTGTTCATACTCTCCATATCTATTCAATAGAATGTTTGAAGTTTTAGCTAGAGCAATAAAAAAAACCTGAAGATCAGTGGAATACAAATTGGAAAGGAAGAATAAAAGCATCAGTATTTGTAGATGATATGATAGTATATATAAGTAACCCTAAAATTTCCACCAGCAAACTCCTACAACTAATAAAAAAAACTTTCAGCAAAGTACATGGATCCAAGGTTAACTAAAAAAAAAAAATCAGTAGGCCTCCTATGTACAAATGACAAATGAACTAAGAAAGAAATCAGGGAAATAATATCTTTTACAATAGCCTCAAATGATATAAAAATACCTTGGGATAACTGTAACTAAGAAAGTGAAAGACTTGTATGATAAAATCTTCAAGCCTTTGAAGAAAGAAACTAGAAATTTCAGAAGATAGAAAGATTTCCCATGCTTAGTGACCAGTAGAATTAACATAGTAAAGATGGTGTCCTACCAAAAGCAATCACTAGATTCAAGGCAATCTCCATCAAAATTCCAGCACTATTCTTTACAGACCTTGAAAGGAAAATTTTCAACTCCTAATGGAAATGAAAAAAACCATGATAGCTAAAACAATCCTGAACAAGAAAGAAACATTTGGAGGTTTCACCATTCCTGATTTCAAGTTGTACTACAGAGCTACAGTAATAAAAAGCACATAGTATTGGCATAAAAACAGGCACATTGATCAATGGAGTCAAATTGAAGACCCAGACAAAAATCCACATACATATTGACACCTGGGTTTTGATAAATAAATCAGAAATACACACTTGGAAAAAAATAGTACCTTCAACAAATGACACTGGTCAAACAAGATGTCTGGATGTAGAAGAATGCAAATAGATCAATACATGTCACCCTGCACAAAATTCAAGTCCATGTGAATCAAAATTTGATCATAATACCTGATACTCTGAACCTGAGAGAAGAGAAAGTGGAGAATAGCCTTGAACACTTTGACACAGCAAACAACTTTCTGAACAGAACACCAATAACACAGGCCCTAAGATCAACAATTAATAATGGGACCTCATGAAACTGAAAATTTTCTATAAGGCACTAGTAATCAGACAAAGTGGCAGCCTACAAAAAGGGAAATTTTGTTGTTGTTGTTGTTGTTGTTGTTGTTTTCTTACCAATTCTACATGGGATAGAGAACCAATATCCAAAATATATAAAGAACTCAAGAAACTAGATAACAAGAAAGCGAAATAATCCAATTAAAAATGGAGTACAGACCTAAACACAGAATTCTCAATAGAGGAATCACAAATGGCTGAAAAACACTTAAATGTACAACATCCTTAGCCATCAGTGAAATGCAAATCAAAACTACTTTGAGGTTACATTTCACATCTGTCAGAGCAGTTAAGATCAATAACACAAACAAGAGCTTATGCTGGTGAGGATGTGGAATACTCATCCACTGCTGGGGGGAGTTCAAACTTGTAATCTACTATCAAACCAGAATGATATTCCCTCAGAATGTTGGAATCAATCTACCTCGGGATCCAGCTATACCACTCTTGGGTATATACCCAAAGGAAGCTCCATTCTACAAGGACACTTGCTCTACTATATGTTCATTGTGGTTTTATTCATAATAGCCCCGAACTGGAAACAACCTAGATGTACCTCAACAGGAGAATGGCTGAAAAAAAATGTGGTATATTTACACAATGCAGCATTATTTAGCTATTCAAAAAAATGATATCATGAAACTTGCAGGCAAATGGATGGAACTAGAAAAAAAA
>CABHPQ010173844.1:21049-40176 GCA_902168405.1 Peromyscus aztecus | reverse complement strand
AGGCAGCTCACAATTGTCTGTAACTCCAGCTCCAGGGGACCTGACATCTCTCTGGCCTCTTCTAGTACCCTCACTCATACACACATACCCACATGCAGACACATATCTTATACATAATTAAAATAATAAAAATTAAAATTAGAAAACCATGAGGCATGGTGGAAAGATCCTGTAAGATGGGAAGAATAGATGGTCAGTTATGTCCCTTGAGTTACCAAAAGAAGCTCCTAAGCCCTCTCTCTTTCTCCCCTTTCTGCAATCTGTTCTCTTTATTGCAATCAAAACATGACAACACTCAGCCCTTCCAGTTGTCTCTCCTGTCACTCCGATTGCTGTATGAATAACGTGCAGGAAAGCTCTGTATCTGTATCCGGCTGCCATTACTGCGCTGACCTCGCCTCCTTTGGACTCCACCCCCACTCACTCCGTTCATACTGACCTTCCTCACACATGCCTCCAGGCCTTTGCCCTTCTCTCCAAAATGCTCACACAGCTTGCTCCTTTTCCTCCTCCGGGCCTAAGCTTAATCTTAACCAAAGGGCTGGGAAGATACTAGTCTTTGCTTAAATGTGTGCTTATCCAAACCTTGCCCACTCTTGGAGCTCCTTCACGATCTCTTATATTTTTACATAGTACTGAGCACCATGTTTGCATCCTGCATATGACCTGTTAACTGTCCTCCCAAACCAAAAAGCAAATCCTGCAAAGACCTGATGCTGGCTTTTGCCCACTCTGGCTTCTCGGATATCTAGAGCAATGCAGAGCCCACAGCAGATGCTAAGTAGGTGCTTGAGTAGATGTGAGAGTGAGTAAATGAGTCTGTAACTTAGACCCTCGGCACCCTGGGCATTGTTCCAAGATGTTGCTATCTGATGGGGCTGCTATTGTCCCCTCCTGCTCAGTTCCCACCCTGTCTGCTGCAGCAGATGGACAGCACACATTTGGGGAGTTTTGTAAATGACAGTCCGAAAGGACCGCAGCTTCTGTAGAGGTGGGGCCAGACCACCACTGCCTTGTTCCTACATGCTGTGTTTTAAAGCTTGTTCTCTCCACACCTCCAGCCTCTCCACACATTCCATGGGACTGAAGGACAATCAAAGCAGAAAAATGAAAATAAAAATAGGGTGCCCCAGAGGGAGCTGTTTGTCTTCCTCTTCGGGGCCTGAGCCCTGACCTCCTCTGCCAAGCCCGCAACCACTTTACATCTACTTGGTTACTAGACTGAGGAGCCAGTTCCCTAAGCTATCGAGGGAGGAGGGTCAGGAAAGTGGAGAACAAGAAGGGAGCCAGGGAAGGGAAACAAGGAAAGAGAGTCAGTCCACAGGAAAAGAGCAGAGACAGAACAAACTGCCACACAAATCAACAGCAGCCATTCAGCATGGTGCTGACCCCTCATGTCTCCTTACCTGGGCCTCTGGGCTGTGAGGACAATGGATTAAAATAATGCAAGAGAGGAGGGGATCCTCAGCTTTGAGTGTTGCACATAAATCCAACATCGATTCTTGTCTGTTGATGGATGGGTAGGTGGCAGATGGGTGGGTAGGGGAGTGACCAAAAGAAGAGGAAACAGATTGATGAATGACAGGCAAGTGAGAAACGCAGGAATGAGGGAGCCAGAGGGACCACATGGCCTATTCTAGTGCTTGACTTCTTTACACGGGGGCTGGCTGGGTCTGTACACCCAGCTCTCTTTGGGCTTACATCCAGCAGAGTTGTATGTTGCAAGCTGCTGATCCACGTAATCATTCAGGAGACTGGGCTGCTCCAGGGAGCCTTCCTACAATGGTAATGATCTTTCACCCCATTCATAATCTGTATGTGCTCAACAAACCAGAGGTGGGGAGAACAGAGAGGACAGAGCCCAGGGAGACCACTGGAGTTCAGCTGCCTTCTCCAGAGCACTCCTTGGGGTTAGACGGGAATTTGATGTCACCTGATCACTGTCTCCACAAGTCTCCTAAGTGATAGTCCAAGCCATTGGCCCAAAAGATGGTACATGTTCTGAGATGAATGATTTGTCTTCAAATAAAATTCTCACTTCAATTTTCTTTCTGTTAAATGATGCTATCGTCTTTCTGGTTGCTCAGCAACACCTCATCCTTTCGTCCACTTATTCATTCAACCATCCATCCATTCACTCAACATGTCCCTGTGGCGTGGGTCAGCTATGTGCTGCTACCAACCAGGATAAAGCAATGTACAAACGTGAAATGTCGCAGAGGGCCAGAAAATAAAATAACTTATTACAGCAAAACCAGAGATCCCTACTGCGATGAGACCTTGAAGGAGGCATAATCTGGTTTAAAACTTTATAAAATGGGATTTGATCTAGTCAGGGAGATCATGGATATGAAAAGTGAACTGAGGGATAAGCAGAAATTTGGCAGGTGAGGAGAGGAAGGAAGAACGTTCTAGGCAGAGAAGCAACCCTTGCAAAGGCCTATGGCAGCAGGGATAAGAGAACAAGCCTGAGAGAGGGCCACTGAGACAAAGCAGTGATGGGAGTACCATGTGGGAAGATGTGGGCAGGACCAGACAAATGAGACCTGGTCAGCTTGCTTGGGAATTTGATCTTTATCTCAAGATCAGTTGGAAGCCACAGAAGTGTTTTGAAGTAGAGAAATGACAAAACCAGAATTGTTCTGAAGTCTCCTCTGGCTGCTCTGTGAAGACAAACTGGAGGGCAGCCTGTATGGACAGTATAACTGTCACTCAGGTGTTCAGAGTGGTACCTTGAACTAGGGGATGCTGGTGAAGATGGAGAGATGTGATGGACTTAAGGGATGCACACTAACATCTACAGGCATGGGGATGGCTGATTGGGGCTTGGAGCAGAGAGATGATGAGGAGGATGGCTTCATTGCTCTGGCTTGTGCAGCTGTAAAGACTGAAGGCTCATTCAGTGAGATCTGAGACACCTGGTGAGGATCAGGTATTCCCAAGACTGACAGTGCAGGGGGAAATGACAGACATTCCATGCTGAATATGTTGAGTTTGACAGGCCTTGGGGACATCAACCTGGGAGACCCCTTGACTGCCTCTCTGCCACTTTCTGTGTCCATCAGTTACTGTGTAGTGTTGACTCCACCGTGTCTCCATACTGACTCAGTTTAGACCCCTGTAATTATTCCCTGTGTAATTAAAGCAACATCCTGGCTCTTTGCCCTCTAACTTCTCACATGCAAGTCTTTTTAAATAGAATCTCCTCAAAGAGGCCTTTACTGAACCACCCTCACCCTAACATACCCAGGCCCTGTTACTCTCTACATTAGGCTCAGTGGGTTATTTCTTCTCAAAAACACTTAGCATCTGGGCAGTGGTGGCGCACGCCTTTAATCCCAGCACTCAGGAAGCAGAGGCAGGTGGATCTCTGTGAGTTCGAGGCCAGCCTGGTCTACAGAGCTAGTCCAGGACAGGCTCCAAAGCTACAGAGAAACCCTGTCTCAGGGGGAAAAAAACCACTTAGCATCATATTGTGTTGGTTTACTGTGGAAGGAAATAGACATACATGTCTTAGCTCTGCCAAAAGACCATATACACCAATAACAAGGGCACAGGTCGCCCAAAATTGGGTTTCTAAATGTCATTACACCATAAAAGAAGCCTGGGATCTTCAAACAAATCACTAATTCTAAGCTGGAATAAAGAAGGATCAGAATGAACCCTAACTTCTTGCTACATCAGATAATAAGGAAGTGCTCAGAGAATCATGGAAACAAATTGAAAAGAAACAGAAGACAGCCTCCCACTAACTGAATCTGAGATCATGTGACCATCAAAGCTTAAATAAATACAACACTTGATTCATCCAATGAATTAAAAAGATATTAGACCCCAGTGAAGGAAGAAAGGGGGGATTTGAGAGAGGGAGGAAATGGGTAATCTTTCACATAATAGAATAACAATAAATAAATATAAAATAAATAATGAATTCAAAATTATGACTGATATATCACTATAAGTTTGATGACAAATATGGTATGTAAATATTCTCAAAATATCTCTCTACAAGTTACTTGTCAACTTAAAGAGAGGAAAACGGCGATTTCATTGTAGAAAAATTGATAGACATCACCTGAAGTGAGCAATGACAGCCTCCATCACCAGGAGCCAGACAAGTCCTATTCTGGGGCTTGCTGAAATGAAGACTCAAGAGAACACAGTTGCGTGCCCAAATCACACAGCCCAACTCCAGCTATGCAGACCGCCAAGCACCCAAAATGGAGGCTATTTATTGTAGTAACTACCTGTACTGTTCAAAACAAAGGGGTCAAGAGAAATAAAGCAGAGGAGACTAACAAGGCATAATGGCTAGAAGATACAGACTAGATCTGGGAGGAAGATGTTAGAGCCACAAAGACAGTGTCAGGGCTGTAATATATAATCGTTACTGTCAACTTGATTGACACTTCTGGGCATGTCTGTGAGGATGTTGCCAGAGAGGCTTGACTGAATAATGAAGACACCCTAAATACAAAGTGTTGGGGAATATTATTTTAAGGTGTGTTACTTTTGTTTATGTTGCATTTGTTTAACTCTGTGAAGCTGTGTCACTGTGCCTGTCCAAAACACCTGATGGTCTAATAAAGAATTGAACAGCCAATAGTGAGGCAGGAGAAAGGATGGGCAGGACTGGCAGGCAGAGAGAATATATAGAGGGAGAAATCTGGGAGGAAAAAAAAGGAAGGAGCCAGAGAAGGAGAAGGACTTCAGGGGCCAGCCACCCAGCTACACAGCCAGACACGAGTAAGAAGGAAAGAAAGGTATACAGGAATAAAGAAAGATAAAGTCCCTGAGGCCAGAGGTAGACAAGCTAATTTAAGCTAAGGAAGGCTGGCTAGAAATAAGCCAAGCTAAGGCCAGGCATTCATAAGTAAGCATAAGCCTCCGTGTGTTATTTATCTGGGAGCTGGGTAGCGGGCTCCCCAAAAGAGTAAAAACAAACAACAACAGCAAAGGGGGAGCACCCCACTTCTCTGCCACTGCACTCACATCTTCACCATCCCAATAAACTACATCCCCTCAAACCATGAGCCCAAACCCCTGTCCTTCCTGAAGTTGCTTTGTCAGGGCTGCACAGCTCGGAGTGAGGTGGCTAACACAACGCAGCCCGCACTGACAGGGGACTGTCCCTCCTCCAAACACACACTCAAGTACTTAGGGACACAGAGGGAGTGTCTCTAATTCATTCTGAGATCGATAATATGAAAAACTGATGTGCATTCACACAGTTAATAAAAAAAACATAGTGTGGTAATATATTTATAACCATGAAATATAACTTACACAAGCAATTGAAATGCATAGATAAATGAGAAGGATGCATCTTCATGTTATTGGAAAGAAAGGAAAGCAGAATGATTTTTTTTTTTTTTTTTGGTTTTTCGAGACAGGGTTTCTCTGTGTAGCTTTGCGCCTTTCCTGGAACTCACTTGGAAGCCCAGGCTGGCCTTGAACTCACAGAGATCCACCTGGCTCTGCCTCCCGAGTGCTGGGATTAAAGGCGTGCGCCACCACCACCCAGCAAGCAGAATGATTTTTAAAAAAAAGATACGCCATATGATCAGTTAAAAACTGGGTAAAGAAGAATTTCTTATCTAGTCTTGCAAATTTTAATAAAGTTTAAAATAATGTTAAAATTCAAAGTGGCATAAAATAGCAAGCACCCAATAAACATTTAACAAATGAATAACTGAACTCCCATTGGACTACAACCTTTCTATTAAAAATGTCCAGTGCCTTGCCTATAAATACATGAGAACTACCTGGATAACTGAACCCAATACCCTTTCCAAGCTCTCCGCATAGTCTCCTGTCTCATTTCTGAACAGGAATTACTCATCCCTGTCTCACTACTCATCAGGTGGGGCTCCCCATCAGAGAGTTATTCATCTGGTGGGTCAACCTATTGAATACTAGTTGTCACCTGCTGTATACTCCCATGGCCTCTGGTAAAGCCATTTCTACCAGCAGCTCTCAGCACACACCACAGGCTCCAGTCACTGTAACTTGAAGTCCCCTCAACTTCCAACTAAGAAAAGCTTAGTGGTGTCTGGGGAGATGACTCAGTGTATAAGCACTTGCCATGCAGGCGTGAGGGCTGGGGTTTGGATCTCCAGCAGTGGTCCACATGAAAGCCAGATGGGCGTAGCAGCCCACTTGGAATCAGTGCTCAGGAGGTAGAGACATGGGCACACATGTGTATGCATACCTGCACATACATGTGTCCACACACAAGTGAACACAACACATATACACACGGCTTAGCGCCTTAGCACATGCTGGTCCTCCTGTTCACTTTCTGGAACTTATTATCTTTCAAGATGAAGAGCATGAGTGTCCATCTCTGGAAAGGCCTCTCTGATGTACACAGCTGGAGAGGACCTGGCCTGTGTGGACCGTACCCAACAGATGGGCCTCTGTGTGCATGTCTGTCTTGTCACATGGTCAGATGATGACTTGGGGACTGGGATGCTCCTTTGTGTCTTTATCACGCGCTTTGCCTGGGTCCTAACACAACAAATGGTCTCATAGTGACTCAGTACTATCTAAACTTCTAGACTTATCTCTGGGTTCTTCTTCGTTATCCTCAAAATGTACAGAGGGGCAAAGAAAAGGAGTTTGTCTCTCATTTTACACAAAAGGAAGGAGAAACAGAGAAGGTAGAAAACACATCAAGCTCAGAGGCTGAGGAGACCTGGTATCCACCTGTCTTGCGATCTAGTGTTCTTTCATGAAGGCAGATGGGACCGGAAGCAGGGAGATTGTCTTTCGGGGTTTGTTTATTCTATGCCAAATGCTAGGTTTCTAATAACCTCCCCGCTTCTCTCATCACCCCTGTAATAAGACACATCCATTTTACAGGTCAGCAAACTGAGACTAGACATCAGGTCTTTCCTTCTGCCTGCAGAGCTTGTGTACTTTTCCTCTCACACTGCCAGTGTGTGCTGCACACCTCTGACTCCATTAGGATGAATGGCTTGGATGAAATATGCTGTCCCACAATGGCATCTCTTAAACCAGCAGGGCCCACGGGCCCACAATGCAGCTCACACTCTCAGACCACAGCCCACACTTCACAGGGTTTCCAAACCAAGATATTTGGTTTGTAAGACTAGCCTTCCATTTCTCCAGTGCAAACTGAACATGGTACACAATTACTCAGCCAGACTGCTGACGCCTAGAGACGCTGCATCAGACCTGGCAGAATCCTGTCTGCCCAGAGACAACCTCAGGGGATCTGGGACACCCCAGAGCTTGGCACTGGGGGCACCTAGAGCTGGAGGAGAGGAGTTTGGACTGGCTAGATCAGGGCGCTTTGGTGGGAGCTACATTCCAAGAACAGAGATTGTCTGGGGGAAAAATAAAACCAGAGAAGCCCAATGTTGCCCACCCCATGATGTTGCCTGGGAGATCCTCACCTGGCCCATGAGGCCTTCCCTTACCATGTACCCCTGTGTCCCAGGGAGTGACTATCCCCATCTGAGGCTGGGAAGGCTAGGGATGCTGCTCAGCCATGAAGCTGATGTTATTCACATCCTGTTACCAGAGACAAGCCCTTAGTCCTCTCCTAGTTAACCTGAAGGGGTAGTTTTTCCTGCTTTCAGGCTTCCAAAATGGGGAGAGTTGTCTGTTCTACTTAGTGGCCAGTAGCCATCCACTGCAGACTCCAGAATGGGAGACCTGACAAGGAGGTATCGCTGCCTCTGACCTGGGCTTATTTGACCTAGCTATGCTTCTGACTCCCTGTGTCTAAAATGCACATTCCCATTTCAGAAGGTGTCCTAGAGGTTTCATGAAACAAAAGATTCAGAGCCAAAAACAGAGAACTGGCTTTTACTAGATATTAAGTGTGGGAAATTGTGAGTAGACTTCCAACTCACACATTCTGACACCCCACACCATGTTCTCTTGCTGGTTGTAAGTCTGCTTACCAGGTCAAGTTTCAATGTCGGGAAGCCAACAGAGCATAACCAGGATGAATCCTCAGCAGAGATACAATCTCCTCTTTGAGGTCACATTTGTCCAGAAAAGAACAGATCTACTAAACCTTACCCAGTAGAGGCCCAGGGTAGTTTCCTCTTTCTATATGAGTGGTCAAATGCTTCTCATATAGTTAGCCTTGAACATGAGCAATGGCCACCACCTTAGATGACTTAGCCCTCCTGGAGAAGCAGTCACCCACATGGGGCTTGAAAGGTCACCATCAGGCACTCTAACTACTGCCCTGTGCAAGCATAGCTCTGATGTGGGTTCTTTCCCAAACACAGCAACCTCTACAAGTAAAACAATCTCTCAGAAAGAATTAGAGCTTTCACCAGCCTTGTGATAACTTGTGCCCTGCCCTGGGTCTCTACCAAGTAACAAATGGCTTTCTGACTACCTAACAGACTTGAGACCCTGTTGTTAGAATCTTAAATGGTCTTTTAATAAAAATAAGAAAAAAAAACCCTGAGATTGGGTACCAGAGATTGGGGTAAAAGCTAAAAGATCAGAGAAGCAGAGCAAGCCACAGCCACCACCGATTGCCTCACCAACTCCAGGAATCCTCTGACTGAAATCCTCTGAGTATTCACCCAAAAGGGTCTCAGCTGAACTCACACCTTATATACCTTTCTCCACCCTGCCGTCACTTCCTGGGATTAAAGGCCTGTGTGCTTCCCAGTACTGGGATTAAAGGTGTGTGCCACCACTGCCTGGCTCTGTTTCCAGTGTGGCCTTGAACTCACAGAGATCCAGATGATCTCTGCCTCCCAAGAGTGATAGGATTAAGGGTGCATGCCACCACTATCTGGCCCCTATATCTAATCTAGTGGCTGGCTCTGCCCTCCAATCCCCAGGCAAGTTTATTAGAGTATATAATATATCACTACAGGACCCCTTCTGGAGAAAGAAACGGGGCTGAACACCATCCTGTGGCCTCCAGACTGAGGGGAGGAGGCAAGATAACCTTCAATGAGCCCTTGCACACTCTGAACTTCCACATTCTTCGTTCCAACCTCTGTCTCCACAAGGCCTCAATCATGTGGAGGGAAGCAGGGCTCAGACCCAAGAGATACAGACCTCCCTGCAAAGCCCTGGACAAGGCAGGGTCACATGTGGAAGGGGCAGTCATGGGGCCATGGCCAGGTTTAGGGCAAGGATCAAACCCCTTTGGGCATCCAGACACTAGGGCTTTTGAGACCCAGAGAGGCTGGCAGCTGAAGCCCTCAGAGCAGGGGTGCTGATCAATGCCCCAATTCATTCTAGACAATCCCCATTGTCTGAACCAGCACAGAGATAGCCATTCTCTCCACCAGCCACTAGGAAGAAAAGCCCCAAGACATGGTTACCAATCAGAGTTCGGGCACAGAAGTCACAATTGAGACATATGGATTAAAAGTAGATGAAATCTTTCCAAGTGGGATGTCTCAAAAAAAAAAAAAAAAAAAGAAAGGAAGAAAGAAAGAAAAAGAAAAAGAAAGAAAGAAAGTAAAGAAAAAAGTCCAAACAATGTGGCTTCAATCTTCAGAGACTAACAGAATTCTTGATTGGTGGTTATTTTATTATTATTATTATTATTATTATTATTATTATTATTTCTCATTTCCTTTATAAAGTATAAGTGAATTTACAGTTAAAGAAATGTAGTCTATAAGTTGTTAAAGTGGAAATCAAAACTCAAGCGATGACTCTTATTAACTTAGGATGGAGCAGTGTGAAGGACTGGGAGTTTCCTAGAAGCCAGAGTGAAAAGGGAAACAGGAAAGGGAAAATAGTTCCTTCTCTCTGCAGCAAGCCTGCTAAGCTAGCCACACCCAGCCTTTATTTATCCATCTCTAAGGGTCGGATCTATGTTTGGACCAAAGGAAAGGTAGACCTTAGTGGACCACTCTGGAAATGACTAAGCCTGGATCATCCCCATTTTAACAGACTGAAAGGGTAGCCTTCAGACCAAATCACAAACACAAAATCTTCCCTAACTTCCCAACCGAAGAAGCACATTGAATTTGGACAACATCACAGAAACCTATGGAGAAGAGAAGGGCCAGGGCAGAAGGGCTCTAGAAGTCATAATGAAATAATAACCATAAATGTAAGTACCAGTCCCGGCATTTGGGGGAGCTCAGTGTTCACTGTGATTGGTTCTCCCAATGGTCTCCACATAACTGCTGAAGGAGAGAGAGGGGTGTTGAAAGGCTGTCTCCCCAGCAGCTGCAGGCAGGATGACTGAAACCCAAGCACAGAAGGAATGGGTCCAGTCCCGTTCACACACTCTCCCCAGCCCAGCCCCACAGCCCCACTGCACTTCTGCAGCAGGATGATGAACCGAAGTCATGAACTTGAGTCTGGGGCAAGCTGCAGGTGCTGAGGGTCACTCACCTCCTCGTTGAGTCCATATCACTAAGATAGGCCTTCTCCCTCTAAATGAGCAACTGCTGTGTTTCCCACCTAGACCTTAAGGCCAAAGGTGTGCTCGGTGGCTAGGCTCCATGGATGAGATACCCAAAGGCATCATATCGCCTCCTGCCTTAATCCCCAGCCAAAGCCCTCAGTGCAAAGTATTCCCCTACTGAGGCCATGTTTCTGAACCCATTTTTGTCAGAGATGCCCAATGAAGGGTACAGGAAGTAAGAGGGGGGCCAGAGGCAGATGCCAGGAGCAATTCAAGGTCGTGTGGTTTTGCATACGCATTTACAACATGGATGCATGCTGCACACATGCCATTCGCCATGGGTGTACAGTCTGTGGACCGTGGCTGCACTGTTAGTGTACATGAGTGTCCCCTGTCCTCTGACCCCACACCCCAGCTCTTCTCCTGGTTATGAAAGTGGCCCCGTGGAGGAAGGTCCATCGAAATCCGTTCACTCTTATATTGGATGAGAGCTTTAAGCTCCGATGTGGCCCAAAGCCCTGAGAAACCAAAGCTGCCTGACCTACAAGCAAGACACCCCAGTTGAGGACAACAGCTGGGGACAAATCAGGTCACCCTAGAAAGTGTGAGCTCAGGTGTCTGTTGCTCCTTATCCACCTTCTGAGCTGTCTCTCACCCTCATCCATAGTCCACACTGGCAGGTTCCCTCCCTCTAGACAACAGGTTCCTGGCTCCCACACAGAGGCACTTCACTTCCACTGGCACAGCTAGGTCCACCTGTGTGCCACAGACACAGCAGCCACCTTTGAGCATGCTCCAGGCCCAACACACACACACATACACACACACACACACACACACACACACACACACACACGCGCGCGCGCACACACATGCTAGAAAATTCCTGTGCTAGACACACTCCCTTCCGCTGACACCCGCTCCTGCTCACAAACTCTCACACTGACACAATCACACCTGCTATCCTAGAGGTCATAATTATGCCGGCAGCTCCAGTCCAGCCCCAGCCCCTGAATCCAGCCACAGAGCTAGCCATTCCCTCTGCTTACTTACTCTGAGCTTACAAGGCAGAAAGCGGGTGTGTGCAGAGGCCAGCGATGGGTGGCAGCTCACAGCAGCTGGAACTCCAGAGGCCAGACGCAAAGTGGCCGCTGGGGCCGGCGCTGCCGGAGGTTGCCTGCTGCCCCCACCCCCCAATCCCAGGCTCTTCCCTAGCGGTGCACACCCAGCTAAACGTTTGTCCTGCGCCAAGCACCGTGGCCTGAGAGGCTCTGCCGGGGAGCGAGGGCTATTTCGGAGCCCCTGGCCACAGTGGAGACCGCGCGCTGTCATCTGTGGGAGCTCTGGAATGGGGACGTGGTCGGGTCTAATTAGAGACCCGACTCACCCCTGGGCTGAGCCATCACCCGGAGCCACCAGAGCCGGCCAGGCGAGGGCGCCCACATGTGTCCCGCATGCCAACATCTGGAGAGGTGAAGGGACTGTGCTGCCACGATCAGTTTCCTGGAGCTGAAAGAAAACAGGGAGAGATTTGGGCACAATTCACCTCCCTGAGGAGGGCACAGCCGCACTGAGCAGCCCCAAAGGCCAGGAATGCAACAGGGTTTGTCCACTGCAGGTGCTTCCCTTTGCAAACTCAGTTACCCACTTAAGTCACTCTCCACATCACAGACCTGCCAAAAATGACAGGGGTTGTTGATGAGGCACCTCCCCACCTCACCCTCACCCCTGGGCTCCATGTCAGATGGCTAAGTCCAGAGAAGTCTGGTCCAGGACCAAAAGCTCTGGAATGCTACATTTTTAGACTGAAAGGAGGCTTCTAGTTCATTCCATCCAATGGCTTCCACCCTGCTATGAATTCCCGGAGCCTGAAGAGCCTCTACCTTCCTAGAGTGCCAAGAAAAAACAGTTCTCCACCACCTGGGGCCTGATGGGAGGTTTGTGGGTTTGCTCACATTGTATGTTCAGGGAGAGCAAGCTCAGCGTCACCTCCATGGCACGTCCTGCGTCTCTTCCTTGATGCTAAACACTCCTGTTTGTTGCTCCAGGTTCTGGCTGGCTTGGCTGCTGCCTGGCCTTGGGCATACCACAGCTTTGACATCAAATCACTCAACTTGGCTCCCTGGGGGCTCAGGGCTCTGCATGGGGCCCAGTCATTCCCCTGAGGAGTCAATTTCAATTCCAGTCTGCTTCCACCCAGACAGCAGGACTTTGCCCCCTGCTGTGTGAGAGGACTTCAGTACCTTATCCTCAGGTTGTTTCTTTCCCTCAAACAGGGCCTGGGCCTCTAGGGGACATAGGTTGGGTGCTGAGTGCTGACACTACACCACACTTTCCTCAAGTAGGCAGTTTGCAGACCCGTATCTCCATGTGCCACTGGTAGGTGAAAGGGCACGCAGATAACCTGAACTCTGTCTCCCTCTACTACTTTCTGGCTGTACCTCGGTCATGTCAACCAACTGCTCTGAGCTTTAGTTTCCCCAAATATATAATGGACTTGTCACCAGGTCTGCCTGCTCATAGGCTTTGAAAGTCTGAAAGCTCAGGGATGTGCCATGACCAGGAAGGCGAAGATGGTTTGTAGCATGTCAGAAGGAGGCTTAGGTCTTAATCAGCACCCTGTTAGCAAGAGGCCCCAGAGGGCTTTTATTCTAAGTCCAATCTTGTACTTATATTTGAAGTAAGAAGAATCATTTAGTTTGCTACATATGCTCTTTAGGCGCTTGTCGTTAAAGGCTTCAACCCAACCAATATATACACATGCAGACCATACACACACACACACACACACACAAATACATACAAATAATCACATACACAGACACATACACACAGACACACAACACACATAACACATAAACACATACATACACATACACAAATACATTCATATATACACACAGACACGTATGCACATATACACCCATAAATACACACAGACACAAACATACATACATACACACATACAAAGACAGAGACACCCAAACACACATATATGCACACAAACATATAAACCCATATACACACATACATATGTATAACATACATACACATGTGTACATGTACACAGGAACACACAAATACACACAGACATATACATAGCACACAAACACATGTGTATACATACACTGACACACATGCATGCTCATATATATGCACACACATGTATGCACACAAATGCATACACATACTCTTCCCAGATACCTACAACACAGCACAGCCTCCTGGACTCCTGGGCTCCCCATAAGCCCCAGTTGCCTGGACCCTCTCGGGTGGATTCGCCATCCCCTGGGGGCCGCCTCATGGCCACAGTCAGGGCTGTAGTGATTCAGGTGTCCTTACAGAGGCCCCTGCAAGCAGCTCCATTCTCTCCCCGCATCCTCTTGGGCCATGGCTGATGAGACCTTCAAGGCTAATCAGGACTAAGGCTGCCCCAGGAGCTCGAGTTAAAGTATCCTCCCTTGTACCCCTCCCCTCTGTCGGCCTGGCTTCCCAAGCACTGCCCTGCTTAATTCTTAATGGAAATTCCATCCCCTTTGCAGGTTCTAGCTGGCTCAGGGAGCCCAGACATGAGTCAAACCCCACCCAGAGAGAAGGGGGCCTGCCTGGCCGTATCCACACACACAGATGTTCACATATGCACGGGCAGAGTCTTCCCCAGACACAGCCACACACTGAAGGAGAGTAGAATCCCAGTACCAAGTCGGACACAGTCACACAAGGTACTCCCAGCTTTTGTTTCTCTAAGCCTCCTACCAGCACTAAGTTCAGTATCATCCCCATTTTATACACAAAGAAACTGAGGCAGGGGAATCAAGTAGCTCATGTGAGGCGTCTGGTAATCAGCCCAACACATGACCACCAGGAGCTGTGCAAAGAGGCACATGCTCATTGCTCATACATTTTGCAACTGTAGTAATTTTTTGCAGACGTTATTCCCATTGCACAGACAGGGAAGACTGGAGGCCAAGTGGCTCAAATCATCTGTCTGGCCTCACAGCTGGTGATATAAAGGGAGCCCTCAGAGAATCTGAGTGAGTAATGCCCACAGGCTACTCAAAGGGCTCCCAACCCCACAGCGTGAATTCTGCCCTCCAGACCCAGATGAGGCTGGAGGGAGCCCATGGGAGCTCACAGCATGGCCGTGGAGTGTTGACATCATTGCAAACAGAGCCACACTTCCAAGAGATGGTAGAGAGGAGGGAGGGTTCAGCAATGACGAAGGGTGACCAGCAAAGTCCTACACCTGAATCACTGAGAGAAGACAAGTACAGAAGGCAAGATCAGTGGAGTTCAACAGCTCAGAAACTCGAACACTGCTGGTTTCTGCTACACTAGCAGCATCTATATGCTGGGCAAGAGATAGGCATTCTCCTGAGCACCCCTAAAAGAGCATGCCCAGGAGGGCCTGAGGATGACTTTGCACGGCAGCCTGGAGAGAGGGGTTTGTAACTCTCAATACATCTATTAGTTACTCCAACCAAATATCTAAAGAAGCGTCCCAAGGGACAGGGGGTCATTTAGGCTCACAGTATGAAGGGATGCCGTTTATTGTGGTGCAGAAGGCACAGTAGAGGACTCTGTTCATCATGGCAGGAGCCTGCAGCGTGGAAGAAGCTGGTCCATGGTGGCAGCAGTGGGCAGTTGGTATTCCTCATCACCTCACATCTTGATAGGAAAGAAAGCAGACAGGAAGTGGGACCAGACTGTAACACCTCAAGGGCCACCCCTGGTAACCTACTTCTTCCAGTGAGGCTGTACCCCCTAAAAGTTCCACCATCTTCCAGAACAGGGATACCAGCTGGGGGCCAAGTATTCAAACACATGAGGCTAGGAAGAACATCTCACATTCCAAACACAATGCCCCCACAATCAGATCAGGACTTGCAATAATACAGACAGTGGCTCTAGGAACGGGAAACTCAGCCCAGTAATTTACATTTCTAAGGAATTCATTTGGAGACTGCACTTAAGAACCGCTGCCCTCTACAGAAATAAGAGAAGGTCAGGGATCAGTTCAGCTCAAATCCAAATTTCCAACTCCCAAGTAAAGAATCCACAGTCTTGAGGACCATTAGTCCTTTCCCTTATCCAACCACCTTGCCAGCTTCTGTGACAGCCCTGCTGAGGGCTGGTTGACTTTCCTGGGCTCCCCAGTGGCCTCTGTGTTTCAGCATACCCATGACAAAAGTTTTCTCCCCTGCCTTCCATCCGTCTGCACAGAGGTTATCAAGGTGAGGCACGGGCACAGAAGTAGCTCCTGACCTGACAGGCTTTCAGGACTGGGGAGAGCTAGAAGGTTATGGTGGCGGCTCAGCCCACAGGGAGAAGAGATGGACCAGGATGCTGTTACTTTGTTGCAACCTCCTGCTCAGCATCCAGGAGGGATGGACGGATAGGTACTCACAGAGGACAGGGAGAAGTGCATATGGACACAGAGTTCCAGACAGGCTAGAATGGACACACTGATACCATGGAAATCTGGTCCCTTCTTGGAGTTCCTAATCTCATTAATAAAAAGAATTTAAGAATGAATTCAACAGAAAAAATTGTTTGGGACAATTTTTTTTTATGGTTTAAAAGAAAGAAGAAAAACAAAAATACATGACAGACAATCTGTAAATCTCACCAGCTTCTCAGAGAATAATGGATAGAAGGAAAGGAGCCATGCTATTTGAGTTCCCAGCATGGAAGTCTGCCACACAGCATCAGGCAGTGGGGAGCGGAGCTTTAGAGGAAGAGCAAGGAAACTCAGAGTATGAGAAAAGGCAGCCTTAGGTTCTGGCCAGCTTCCAAAAGAAAGAGACAGAAAAGATTAAAAGTTTATTCAGAAAGGTGGGCAGAGCAGCCAAACCTCATGGCTGTGTTGTAGAGACTGTGCTGGGAGACAGGAATTCTGAGAAGGAAAAAATACACCATCTCATTTAAGGAATAATTATTTCTCCTATCTCTTCTGCATGGCCTGAGGTGAAACCACCTTCCTGAGAGGTGTTCCCTTGACCAGGTCATTAACCCTCTCAAATTAGTATGTTAGGTCTCCACCCAGGCCCAGGATTCTATTCTCTTGGGCAGAAGGTGTTTTTTTGTTTTTTGTTTTTGGGTTTTTTTTTTTTAACTGGGCCTTTAATGCTGTTCTAGCAGCAGCTCTGAATCCCTAGATCAACAGCCAATCAATCTCTCCAGCTCTGCACTTCTTCAAGAGGGAATAGTTGCCCAACTTCCATCACCAGTGTGAGAACCTGTCATTTAATCAGAATGGAGAAATGAGAAGATCCTCTGAAATCTCCAGCCTGGGTGTTAGAATTCTAAAACCTAGTGAATGGCAAAAGAAATAAAAAGAAAAGGACATGACTGCTCTTAGGTGTGGTGGAGGAGAAAGTTTATTGTAGATAAAAGGGAGAGCACAGCCAGAGGCAGGGACATCTGGGGGTGTCCAGAGTTTATATGACCCTGACTGAGCTGGGCCATGTAGGGGAGGGGGAGGAAGAGAGGAGAGAGGGGAACCGGGGCAGCAGCTAAGAGAGCGTAAATATGAAAGGGGCAGGTAACCAAGATGTCTGGATTATATAGGGAAGAGCAGCCCAGTCCCCTGGACTGGGGAGTTTGGGGTAGGAGGTAGGGTAGGGTATGCAAGCCAGGAGGATCCTGTAACAGGTAGGGACTGAGGGATGCTGGGAGAACCTGATGGCCAGGTCTGCTTTGATATGTTAAATAGGTAACTCAGCCATTTATCCTGGGTTTTGAGACTTAACACCTAGATCTCCTCAGAGGTTCAGAGTCAGCATAGGGATGGTGACCTGGAGTCCATATATACACCTCTTTACAGTGAGAAAGACACTAACTTTCTTAGAGGCAGAGATCTGAGTCCAAAGAGAATCTGCTTAGATTTCCAGGTTCTTGTACCTCAAAATAAGGAATTTGGACCAGGGTTACATGGATAGTGATGGAAAGAGACAGTTTGTGGGGAAAATGAAGGAACAAAGGAAGGAGGGCGGGAGGGAGGGAGAGAGGAAAGGAGGGAGGGAGAGAGGAAAGGAGGGCGGGAGGGAGGGAGAGAGGAAAGGAGGGAGGGAGGGAGGGAGGGAGGAAGGAAGGGAGGGAGGGAGGGAGGAAGGAAGGAAGGAAGGAAGGAAGGAAGGAAGGAAGGAAGGAAGGAAGGAAGGGCTCCTGAGAGGGCCTCAGAGCTACAAGAGGAGCTCTGAGAGGCTTGGTGAGCCTTTAAATGGTCATTTACATACTGCCTGCTTTCTCTTGGAAATCCCCTCTCCTAGACTATTTTGTTATAGGTAGTCCTAGTGCTGATGGGTCGATCTTTTCTTCTCTCTCTCTCTCTCTCTCTCTCTCTCTCTCTCTCTCTCTCTCTCTGTCTCTGTCTCTCTCTCTCTCTGTCTCTCTCTCTCCCTCCCTCCCTCCCTCCCTCCCTCCCTCCCTCTCTCCCTCTCTGCCCCTCATCCTTCCCTCCCCCTCCACAAGTCTTAACCTCCTGCCAGGATTTCACATTCTTAGCTTGAACTTGGCCATGGCAGGAGTATTTATTTACACCACAGACCTGGACAAATACTGTTTAGTCTCACTCTGTTTGGTTGTGCTTTGGAAAGCCTGTTATTAACCACTCACTGGCTCCACATCAGGCATGCAGGTCTTGGTTTTCAAACATCCCATATGATTCTGATGCAGGCTAACTTTGAGAGCCAAGGATCTACAAAGATATTCTATCTCAAACCCTCCATTTGACAGAGAGGGAAACTGAGGCTTGGTGAGAGGAAATGTCTCAGCCAAGGTCACTGTGGCAGGCCATTTGTGTGATCAGGGCAGTAGGGCTGATGGTGGCTCCTGAATGATTCCATAGCTCTGGAGGGAGGCCTGAGAACTTCCCTGTCCGATGGAGTGCAGGCCACTCTGAAAACCACCATTGCAGAGTTGCATAATTGAGTGATCACTCACCATTTGGCATCATTCTGATGTCAGGACATAGTGGAGAGAAAATGAAAATCACAGGTATTCTGTCTGGGTTCTTCTTTTCACTAACTGGTTCTGTCTGCAGTTCAGAGGGTGAGGGTTAAAGCGATGCTTTAACAAGTCTTCCAGATAATCTTTGAGTGACACTTCTGTAGCAGGAGAGGCTGTAGCTTCTGCCTCATAAATAATGGATCAGAGACAGTTCAGGTTAGAGAAGAAAGACCCACAGGGTGCAAGGCCAGCACATATAGCCAATAACCTACCCAATTTATTTAGCCCTGTGTCCTCATGGCCATAGACTAAGCAGTGGCCACGAGTCCTAAGCTCTGACAGGATCCATTCCTCAGACATCTAAGGGCAACACCTTTCTGGAAACAGCAGGACCACCACAGCAGACACAAGCAGAGGAGATGCTACATCTGACTGGCTTCATGCTTAATGAGGGGCCACTAGGTGGACCTTCCCTGACCCTTTCGCTCATTCTGTTTGGTCTGGGGACAGCTTTAGGTATCCTGATTCTAGATGTTACTTTGGTCTCACCAACACTAAGTTCAGCATTTCCTCTGCTTCTCATGTTCCCCAGGTTCAGGGGCAAGGGTAACTGAAGTAATGAGGTCTGCTTACATCACATCCAAAGTCAGGAGTAGAGAAAGGGGACTGGAAAGATGGTTCGGAAGCTGAGTGCTTGCTCTTCTTACAGAGGACCAGAGTTCAGTTCCCAGCACCACCGAGGCTCAGTGGCTCACACTGCTTTACTCCAAGTCCCAAAAACCCAACACCCTTCTGATCTCTG
>CABHPQ010173844.1:0-20949 GCA_902168405.1 Peromyscus aztecus | reverse complement strand
CACACACACACACACACACACGCACACGCACACGCACACGCACACACACACACTAAAGCCAATCATTAAAAAGAGCAAAGAGGACTATTTGAATAATTCAAAAAGCCTTCATGTCAACCCTATGATCCATTATTAAGAATGGATGGATGACTATCTAGAAAGGATCTCTCTCACAGAAAAGATTTTCTTTCCTACAAATCCCAGAACTTTGTAGGAAAGGAAAAAAATTAAATTCCATGAAGTTAGCACTACCCATAGTTTGAAAGGTCTGCCCTCCAGAACTTACTCATGCCTAATCCCCATAAGAATGTGGAGGAGGCCTGGGGAGGAGCCTCGGTGTTTACTGTTCAAATCCCCAGAACTTCTGTAAAGCCAGGTGAGGTAGCCTGCTCTGTAACCCTACAGTGGGGTGGAAGATGGACTCTTAAGAAGCTCAGGGACCAGTTAGCCTGGAGTACACAGTGGCAAACAACTACAGAGACCATAGCTCAAACAAGGTGGAAGCAAGGATCAGCACCTGAGGTTGTTCTCTGACTTCTACGTGTGTACCATGGTACATATGTGCTTACACCCACACATGCAAACACATACATACATACACACATGGGCACACATCATAAACTCACAGACATACAAGTTTCAATCTAGAACACTAAGACCATCTAAGGGTAAGAACATTCCCAAACAACTTGCTGCTTTGGAACCTGGTGACTTCACTAACTGAATGAAACTCAGCTTATCAAGTGTTAAGTAATGAAGGCCTGGCATTATGTACATCATTTAGGATGCAACTGTGATTAGGGCAAAGTTGGACCTTGGGATGCTCATAGATCAGTGGTAGAGAAAGATCTGGTGCTCAGACAGTTAGGAGCACAGAAGATTTACTATGTCGACCACTGAAAAAAGGGCACATATGCAGATGATTCTAGGTGCAGGGATATAGGGAAAATCTGTGAGGACTCTGCTCTGATGGGTGCCAATGAACTAGAAAGCAATAATATGGGTGATGGAAGAGGTCAGGGATGAGGAGACAGCAGGAGACAGAAGTAAATGGGAAAGTGAATGACTTCAGACATGTAATATGACAATATGATTTCCAAGCAGCACTAAAGGCCTAATTAAGGCTCTTGGACTCTGGAGTTTTAAAATGAGATAATCAATATGACTATGTGTTTATCTTCAGTCTTGAAGGTCCTTAGTCCATGTGCTAAAACCTTCTCTAGCACAGTCTGAAGGTAGACGCCACCAGTGATGGGTTGATTATCACTTTCTGAGACCCCATACTACCCTAAGTAGACATGACTGTAACAAAGTACTTCCTTGTCGAGCTGGCTTGGCTCTGTAGTCCGTCCTGCCCATGTGTGGACCAGAGGGCTTATTGCTGGTGGCTGTTTTCTGTGTTGCTCCATCTCTTTCTAAATCTGGTCATTCAGAAATTTGTTCAGAATGTGACCACATATCCAAACAGTGAGGCTGGAGCATGCAGGAACAACTCCACTACACAAGTAAGAATGCAAAATGGTGCGTTACCTATAAGTCTTTTGACTACGCAATCCCACTACCAGAAAAGACAAAACATGGTATCACATTAGATATAAAATAAGAGGATCCTAGATTGTATCCAATTGCATTCTCTAAAGAAATAAATATGAATACTTTGGACGAATTTTGCTCCACATATGATTATTACAGCACTTTTATGAATGTCTAGAAACAATTTCCATATGTAAAAGTGACTGATTAACTAAATGCTGGCACATTTATTTAATAGAATGTGAAACAGAAATTTTAAAAAATGGACCAGTAGAAGAACACAATGGAACAGAGAAAAATGTACCCTGGGGAGGAGAGTGTCTTAGGTTCTTCTATTGCTGGATAGACTACTCCAACAAAAGCAACCAAGGGAGAAAGGGTTTGTTCTGGCTCACGATTTAAGGCATGATGAATTATGATGGGGAGGTGAGGGCAGCAGGAGGTTGCAGCAGCTGGTCGCTTCATATCCACAGTCAGGAGACAGAAGCGATGCATGCCTCTGCTGCTCTGCCTGCTTCCTCCACATCCACAGTCTAGGATCCTAGGCAGGTAATGGCGCCACCCACAGTGAGCAGGTCTTTCTGGCATCTGTGAGGGTAACTGAGTTAATCCCCACAGGCATTCCCAGAGTCCCATTTCCCAGGTGACTCCAGATTCTGTCAAACTGACAATTAACACTAACCATCACAGGAAGATTTCAAAGAAGCAAGTTTGATCTGATTTATTTATTTATTTATTTATTTATTTATTTATTTATTTATTTATTTATTGTTATTATTATTATTTTGGTTTGTTGTTGTTGTTGTTGTTTTGTTTTTCAAGACAGGGTTTCTCTGTATGACTTTGCACCTTTTCTGGATCTTGCTCTGTAGACCAGGCTGGCCTCAAACTTTCAGAGATCCACCTGCCTCTGCCTCCCAAGTGCTGGGATTAAAGGCGTGTGCCACCACCGACCGGCCTGATCTATTTTATAAATATGTACATAAGATATTTTTAAAAAAAAATCCTTCACACTCTTAAATGCTGCAAGGATGGTTCTTTACATTTTTCTTTATTTTATTGATAACTAACAAGTAATAATTGTACAAATTCATATTGTTTAGCAAAACAATCAGATATCTTGATACATTTATGCATGTGTAATGTCAAGTCATAGTAACTCGTACATCCAGCACCTTGAGCGTTTATTTCTTTATGGCACGGCATTCATGCACACAGAGTGACAGTGCCAGTCGCGTCGACTGTGTAACGGCAGCAGAAGTCATCCCTCTGTGACCGTAACCTCACACCCTTGACCAGCTTCCGCCGTCTCCCTCTGTGATAGCTCTGCTCTTAACTTCATGAAGTCAGCCTTTCGAAGCCCCCACATGTGACTGGAGGCATGCGGTACTCGTCTTTGCATGTGTGTCTAACTTCATTTTATATCACGTCTTCTAGATTGATCCATGCTGTCACAAATAACAGGATGTCACGCTTTTGTGGCTGGATAGTATCTCGTCTATGCACCTCCTTATCTTCTCGTGCTGATGGACACTTAGGCTGGTTCCAGAGCTTTGCTAGAGGAGCAGCACTGCAGTACACAGAGGCGCAAATCTTTCCAACACACTGACTTCATTTCCTTTGGATATGCACCCAGGAGTCGGGTTACTGGGACATAGCGTACTTATATTTTTGAGGAACCGCTGCACTTTTCCGTAATGGTTGTACCAGTTTACATCTTTCCCAACAGGTACACAAAACCGTTAATGGTTGCTTTCTGTAGGTGGTGTGATAACTAAACAACAGATGCTTTTTCTTTCTTCTAATTTTTCAATTTTGCATATCAAATATGTATTGCTTTATCACTAAAAACAAAATCCTTTTTTACTAAAAAGCAAACTAGCACTTCAACGCTCATCAAGACTAACTCTTCCGCAATCACTCCCCAACTCCAATCAGGAGGTCCCTAAGTCTCCTCTGAGTTCAGACAGCAGCCCGACATAATAAGCCTTAGTGAGACACCCTCAGGAGAATGAGCAGTCCTGTCAAAATGTAGGGACCGCATCCATTTCCCTGATGCACCCCACCCATGTGCCCCTCCACTTCTGCCCCAGCCTTTGTCCTTTGGGGAAATCAAGATTGCAACGTAGTAATCTCACTGCCACTGCCACTAACCTCTTTTTCACTTACCCCCGGCTTCTCAGGCAAAGCTTCTCAGAGAGGAGTAACCGCCTAGCTTCCCTCTTCCCTAAAGATTCCCATCTGCCATCAGAATCCTGAGCGCCTTTGGGAGAAAACTGCCTTTTCGAGGAGACACAGTTACTTCAAACTTACAGGAGTAGGAAGATTTAGAGATGAATCTGGGAGACTTGTTTTCCACACTCCAGGGAAGAGAGCATTCTGGTAAAGCAAGCTGAAGCGATGCTTGATGCGCCCCCTGGTGGAAAAGAAGCTGTAATTGAGGAGGGAGGCTATTTTAAGATGCCACCAATCCCCAAAGCTTTCATTTTTAAAAATCCTCTCCCGTGTCTTTTAAAATTCCACCTATATCTCACATTAAATATAATTTCTATACAACGATATAATAGTTTGAGTAAAGTAAATCCATGAATGTGTAAACATTCACATGACTCTTTTACCATTCTTATTATTTGAAGCCAATAAAACATGCTTGGTAAATGCAAACATTTTCATGAGTCTCTGAAAAAAAACTTAGACACTTGGTTCAGAGTGTCAATATCTGAGGAAAGAGAAGTTCACACATCTGCCTCGTAGTGAGGTTTGTACCCTTCCTTAACCTGGGTAACAAAGAGACATCAGGGGACCAGCACGGTGACCACAGACTGGTTTGGGGAAGGCCCACAGCAATGGAGCCGTGCTCTGGGCAAAGCCAGACCGGTTCCTGGAAAGGCATGAAGCATGCTTCTGCAAATCCCTGCCAGTTTTTATACCCAGCTCACATAGAACATAGCCCCTCCTCCAGACAGCAGAGACCATGGGAGGACAGGGAACAGCTTCTGCCTTAAAGGATTAGCCAGCCTAATAAGAAATACTGCATCCAACACAAAGGAAAACTAAGATAACCCATGAAGGACTGGGTGATCCAACTCCTGGATGTGGCTCAAATTATGAGAAATCAGAGAAGAGAACTTTTACTTTTTTAAGCCTCTTAAATACTTTAATGCATATTTCAATAAACTAAAAAAAGGAGTTGAATATTTTCATTGTAAAGAAATGGTCAGCACTTGAGGAGACAGTTATGTTTAACTAGATTGAAATATTATACAATATATTGATGTTTTAAAACATCAAGGTATTCCGCTAGTCTGTACAATTTTATGTTTTGTATATTAGTTTATTGCAGCATGAATTGTTAGAAGGTCTTGTTAATAAAATCAAACCTGAGGCCAGTTATTGGGGGTGAAAGCTGGAAAATCAGAGAAGCAGAACAAGCCACAGCTACCTCACCTTGCCAGTGCCTCAGCTGATCCTGTTTCCTCAGACTGGAAGCCTCTGAGTCCTCATCCAGAATAGGTCTCAGTTGAACTGTAGCTCAAAAGCCTAAAAGCTTAACCAGCCAAATGCTGTTAGTTCCTGGTCTTTACGCCTTATATATCTTTCTGTTTTTGCCATCACTCCCTGGGATTAAAGGCTCACTTCTTGGGATTAAAGGCGTGTGTCACCGTGCCTGGCTGTTTCCAATATGGCCTTGAACTCACAGAGATCCAGAGGGATTTCTACCTCTGGAATGCTAGGATTAAAGGTGTGAGTGCCACCATTTTCTAGCCTTTGTATCTAGTGACTGTTCTGTCTCTGACCCAGATAAGTTTATTAGGGTGCACAATATTTTGGGGAACACAATACCACCACAGTTTATAAAGAAAGTTCATTTAAATTAAAAATTAATGAGGAGCACATATTCCAAATGTTCATCTTTTCCTCTGCTCTGGTTCTTAGAGGGAGCACTCATTAGATCTTTTTGTATTTGTTCTGATCTCAATGACTCCTATTCAAACTCTAATAATGCTCACATCCAAGAACTCAGCGTAGCTCTTTCAGAGCCACGGGTTACTTCAGTCCCTTGGAAGTCCCTCAATTTTATGTAAATCCAGAGGTACCAACCTGCTGAGGATGAAGCTGATACAGTGGACATTAAACTTTTTTCTCACTAGCACTCTAATAGGAATTTGGAAAGCTCCTGTTGTGTAGCCCTCATAGAAGAGAAAGCCTGCTGCTCACAGTGGAAGCTGGAAGAGGACATTGTCCTGGCTAACCCAGCACACTGGAAATGAGCACAAGCTGTGGTCTTCACGCTCCCCCAGGACTCGGCATCTTGAGTAAATAGCATGAGTGTTTATATGGTGACATCAGTATACATACCTCTTCTAAGTAATTTTTAAAGCAACTTTCCAAGTTCTAAGAAAAATATTACTGAAATATTAGTTGGATTTAGTTGCAGGATAGTCAACATCTTTAAACTACTGAAGCTTTTTATCCATGTGTATGACTCTTCTCTTATTTAGTTGTTTGTTGTTGTTGTTGTTATTTGTTGTTGTTGTTTTGTTTTGTTTTTTTGAGACAAGGTCTCACTATGCATACTGGCTGTCTTGGAACTCATTACATAGACCAAGCTGGCCCCAGACTCACAGAGATCTGTCCATCTCTGCCTCCTGAGTGCTGGGCTTAAAAGCATGCACCACCACACCTGGCAATTTAGCTATTTTTAATGCCTCTGAGTAAAATATAATGTTTTTAACAAAATTTCAATCATTCAATTTTACCAATAAAGACTCAGGAGCCAAATGCTGGGGTCAAAGCCTGCTGTCTCAGAGAGGCAGAGAACGCACTCAGCTGACCTTCCTCCTCCTTTGCTGTCTCAAACAAACCTCCTCAAACGTAATGTCCCTCCCTTCTATTTCCTGTGTGTCTCTATCCGTTCTCCTGACTGTCCCTTACTCTCTTTGGTTTTTCCTATGTTCACTTCCTGTCAACTGGTTGCTTACTCCTGCCTCTTGACCTATGGTTGACTTTATTTAATCCTGTTTACAATATATCAAGCAGAAAGCTCTTGGATTAGTGGTGTGTGCTAGGGCTGAGCCACACCACAACTAGAAACAGGTTTTTCCAGTAAATAATGCCATCTTGGGGTTCATAGTGTCATCAAATATCCTGCAACAATATAATAATCTTATCAACATGGATAACACACATGCCTTGTTTGATTTACTCTTAGACTTTACATTTTATGTTTATATGCAGCTCATGTGGTTGGCACTTGTTCAGTTCTATACTATGTTTTTAAATACATTGACACACACCAGTCAATGTGAGTACATTGATCCCACAACCAGTCATTTTTTTTAAATACTCCTATTAATTCCAATGTTCTACTTACACATTCTTTAGAGAGCCTGTACATATAGAAGCATTTGCCCAGCTTTAGCCTTCTTTTCCCTGGCTTTGCTGACTTAGCAGGTCCTCTGGTAACAAGACTCCTGGCAGAGCACTGCTAACTGCAGATAAGCAAGGCTGCGGCCATGAGGTGAGGCAGGAGCAGTGCTCAGAGGTAATCATGGCTGAAAATTAGCCCAGGCGAGAAGTACTTCAAACCAGTAACAAATCTCCCCCTAAAAAACAGGGCAAGGGAGAGCTGAACTCAAAAAAGCAGAAAGAAGGGCTGGGCAGTAGGGGCGCACGCCTTTAATCCCAGCACTGGGTAGGCAGAGGCAGGTGGATCTCTGTGAGTTCAAGGCCAGCCTGGGCTACAGAGTGAGTTCCAGGAAAGGTGCAAAGCTACACAGAGAAACCCTGTCTCAATAACCCCCCAAAAAAATAATAATAATAATAATAAAATAAAAAAGAAGGAATGCACTCTTGAATGGAAATCAATAAAATGGAGTAGGAAAAACAGAAAAATTAGTGAAGCCAAAAATCAATAAAAGGTGAACAACATTTAGTTAGGCTGACCAAGAAAAAATATGCAAATTACTTAAATCTTAGCTAAAAGAAGGAACAATACAAAAATAAAAATATATCACAAGGGGAATGCTACCAAATTAGAAACCCTCTATATAAGGGGGAAACTTCTAGAAAAAATCCAAACTACTGAAATCAACTGACAAAGAACTAAAAAGTCTAAAAAAAAAAAAAAGGCTGATCATTTCACAGGCCTTTACAAGATCTTAATTCAAGAAGGACATTGGAGTAATACTCAGAACATGCCCCATGAAGAAAAACCCAGAATATTTTACGAAGCACTTAAAATTTTAAAAAGTCTTTCACAAAATCTTCTTCCCAAAAAATATAAATGAAGAGGAAACAATTTTCCAGCTCACCCAACAGGCAAACAGGCCCTTGCCCTTGTCTGTTTTGGGCTGTAACAAAATTACCTTACACTGACTGTGTGGAAGCCACAACTTATTCAGCACAAATCTTTAGGCTGGCACGTTAGAGACCGAGGCAGACCCAGTGTCTAATACAGTGCTCTCACAGATGGTACCTTTTGGTTGCATCCTCACGTGTTGGAAGGGACAGAGAGTTTGGCCTGGGTCTTTATGACAAGGGCACTAACCGCATTCGTGAGAGTCCCTCCTCCTCGGCCTCCCAAAGAACCCACCTTTTAATGCATCTGGGGAAGACCTTGGTATATCAGGTACCAAACTGAGACAAAAATAAAACTATCAGCCAATATCCAGTTTAAAATGAGAACACAGATATCATCAACAAATTGGATCCAGCAAAATGTAAAAAGTGTTGTAAATCATGACCAAATCATTGGTAGCTTAAAATCAGTAGAATAAATCAAATTAATGGAAAATCACATTATCTAATTGATAAGGGGAAAAAATCATATATTCTGACACCCTTTCATGATGAAAACACTAAGCCACATGGGAACAGGAGAGAACTTCCCAAACTATAAAGGGCATCTATGAATGGTGTACAGCCAACACTACACTTAATGGTGAAATGTTCGAAGATCTCTCCTTAAGATAAGAAACAAGGCAAGAATGCTCACTTTTGTGATTTATGTCCAGTGTTATACTATACCCTCTTGCCAGGGAAAGAAACAAGGGAAACTAATTAAATAAAAGGCATCCAAACAAGTTGGAAAGAACTAAAGAATTAAAACTACCTTTATTGTAGATAGCATTATCTTAGATACAGAAAACCCTAAGGAATACACACACACACACACACACACACACACACACACACACACACACGTATGTATTTGAGCAAATGAACAAATTTAACAAGGCTGCAGAAAGCAAGATCATTATATGAGTTGTGTCTCTAGAAACAAGCAAGAAGCAATCAGAAATGAAATTGAGAAAACAATTCCTTTTAGTAAAGTACAAATAAATAAAAATACTTAGGGACAAACCTAACACCCCCCCCCCCAAAAAAAATGCAAGATTTCAAGACTATAAAGTACAAAACATCATTAAAAGGACTGAAAAAAGTTAACTGCATTGCATATCTTTCATGCTAGAACAAAACACCTGAAGGAGACTCGCAGGGAAAAGATATTCATTTAGCCACGTTTTTGAAAGGTCAAGGGTATGGCATCTGCACCCACTCAGTTCTCATTGGAGCCACCTCAGCTGCATCGTGGTGGGTAGGCACAGCAGGAGAACAAAGCAAGAAACCACATTCTATTTAGGAAGCCAAAGAGAAATCAGGAGTCCGCTCAGATTTTTATAGTAGTTTGTTTTTGCACAAACTAGCCAGGATTCCACAGACCTCATTTCTTAAAGGTTCCAGTGATACCACTACCCTAAGGACTAGATCTCTAATGCATGACCTTTGGAGGTGTCTTAGTTATTTTCTTTCTTTCTCTCTTTCTTTCTTTCCTTCTTTCTTTCTTTTTAAAGAATCTTTTTTTAAGGTTATTTTTTTATTATGTATACAGTGTTCTGCTTGCATGTATCCCTTCAGGCCAGAAGAGGGCACCAGATCTCAATACAGATGGTTGTGAGCCCCCATGTGGTTTCTGGGAATTGAACTCAGGACCTCTGGAAGAACAGCCAGTGCTCTTAACCTCTGAGCCATCACTCCAGCCCCTTAGTTATTTTCTTATTGCTTTGATAAAATACTGACCAAAAGCAATCTGGGAAGGAAAGGGTTTATTTCCATTTACATGTTCCAGTTATAGTCCATCATGAAATAAGTCAGGGCAGGAATTCAAGGCAGGAACCTAGAAGCACAAACTGAAGCAGAGACTTACTGGCTTGCTCTCAGAACTTGCTCAGCCTGGTTTGTTGTTATTGTTTGGTTTTTCCAGACAGGGTTTCTCTGTGTAACCCTGGCTGTCCTGGAACTCACTCTGTAGACCAGGCTAGCCTCAAACTCAGAGATCCGCCTACCTCTGCCTCCTGGGATTAAAGGCATGCACCACCACGGGCTCAGCCTGTTTTCTTTTACAACCCAGGACCACCTGTCCAAGAGTGGCACCACTCACGATGAGCTGGGCCCTCCCACATCAATCACTAATCAAGAAAATGCCCAACACATTTGCTTCCAGGCAATCTGATGGAGGCATTTTCTCAGTGACACTCCTTTTCCCAGATGCCAAAAACCCAGCCAGGACAAGGGGCATAAAGTAAATCCAAACCAACCCATAAAAAAAAAATAAAAAAAATCTTGTGCTCACAAATTGGGAAACACGGTACTTTTTAAGATGTAAGCGACCCTTAAACTGACAGATGTAACATAATCCCTATAAAAATTCTAACTGCTTCTCTTGCAGAAATAGGCAAAGTGACTCTGTAATTATTAGTATGACAACAGGGAGGATTCTGAATAACCAAAAAACAAAAACAAAAACAAAAAACACAAAAACAAAAACAAAAACTCAAGAAAAGAAGAAAGTTGGAGAACACATACTTCCCAATTTGAAAGCTTACCACAAAGTTATAATAATTTAAAATGCTCATTATTGATAAGTGACAAACACTTCTAATAGTGGGATAAAGTTGTAAATCCAGAAGTAGATTTGAACAACTCTGGTCTATTGATTTTTTCAGTGAAGTTCCAGAACAATTTCATCTATGAAAGTATCATCTGTTCAATAGATTATGCTGAGATAAATGGATAGTCACATGCAAAAAGAATGAATTTGTAGCCATACCTCTCACCATAGACAAAAAATCAACCAGAAGTACAACGGAGAACTAAATGTGAGAGCTAAAACTATGAAAGTATTTCAAGAAATGATTTTGTGACCAGGGACATCCTTGAAAAGAAATTTGTAATTAACATCACAACAGATGGCATTGTTTATTGCTACATAACAAATTACTCCAACCAGTAGGGTCCAAAAACAACCTATATCTTTTTCACAGTCCGTGTGGGTCAGGGATTGGGGGAAGGCCTGGCTTGGTGACCTTTGTTCTGGGTCTGTCACAAGGCTGCAGTCATCTAGACATGATTCGAGATGGTCTATTCACAGCTTCATTATACACACATTCAGTTCCTTGCTATGTAGACCTCTGATAGGATGCTTGGGTATTCTCACTAGTCAACCCAGTAACCAAAGAAAGATAGGAAGAAAGAGACCACAATCCCTTACATCTGCTATCTGGGTTTCATATGTCACTTCTTCTACCACATTCTGTTTGTTAGAAGCAAATTACTAAACAGAATTCACACTGAGGAAGGGGATTTTTGACATCATGTTTTAAAGAAAATTTTAAATTTTGAACTTTAAAATTTTGTGGACATGTTTTAAACTGCCACAAAGATAGAATGGAATATCAACTCTCACCATTCCAATTCAACGTTATGCTACAGGTTCCAGGCTATGTAGAAGGTTAAGAAAAAGAAATGGGGCCAGAACCGCATGCCCCTGCTTCACTACTTCCAAAGGTATCGCCATCCCTGATTTCAAGCTGTACTACAGAGCTATAGTAATAAAAACCAAATGGTATTGGCATAAAAACAGACATATTTATCAATGGAATCTAATCAAGGACCCAGACATAAATATACACACCTGAATTATAATTTAAAAAAGCCAGAAATACACAATAGAAAAAAGAAAGCATCTTCAACAAATGATGTTTTTCTATCTGGAACCTGGCATGTAGAAGAATACAAACAGATCCATATCTATCATCGTGCACAAAAGTCAAGTCCAAGAGGATCAAAAACATGAAGCCATATATGCTGAACTTAACAGAAGAGAAAGTGGGGAATATCCTTGAACACATTGACACAGGAGACAACTTCCTGAACAGAACACCAATTGCACAGACACTAAAATCAACAATTAATAAATGGGACTTCATAAAACTGAAAAGCTTCTGCAAGGCAAAGGCCATCATCAATAGGACAAAATGGCAACCTATAGAATGGTGAAAGATTTTCACCAACTCCACTTCTGACAGGGGGTTAATATCCAAAATATATAAAGAACTCAGAAAACTAGACATCAACAAACCAATTAAATCTAATTAAAAATAGTATATAGATCTAAAGAGAATTTTCAATAAAGGAATCTTAAATGGCTGAGAAACACTTAAAGAAATATTCAACATCCTTAGCCATCAGGGAAATGCAAATCAAAACTACTTTGAGATCCCATTTTACACTTGTCAGAATAGCTAAGATCAAAAACACAAATGACAGCTCATGCTGGTGAGGATGTGGAGCAAGGGGAACACTCCTCCATTGCTGGTAGAGTACAAACTTGTCCAGCCACTATGGAAATCAATATGGCAGTTCCTCAGAAAATTGAGAATCAATCTACCTCAAGACCTAGTTATACCATTCTTGAGTGTATACCTAAAGAATGCTCCATCATACCACAAGGACACTTTCTCAACTATGTTCATAATGGCTTTATTCTTAATATCAAGGAACTAGAAACAACTTAGATGTCCCTCAACAGAAGCCTGGATAAAGAAAAATGTGGTACATTTACACACTGGAGTATTACTCAACTATTAAAAACAATTACATCATGAAATTTGCAGGCAAATGGATAGAACTAGAAAAAATCATTCTGAGTGAGGTAACCCAGACTCAGAAGGCTCAAGGGGACAGCTCATGGATCTCCATGGGAAGAGAAAATAAAATAGATTTTGCAAGTGACTGGGGGTGTGTGGAGATGGAAATAGGAGGGGTCAGGCTGGGGGGTGGAGGAAGAGAGTACCGGGAGAGACAACTGGAATTGGGAGACATTTGGGGGCATCTGGAAACATAGTGCAGTGGAAACTCCCT
Source organism: Peromyscus aztecus (assembly GCA_902168405.1). Taxonomy (NCBI): domain Eukaryota; kingdom Metazoa; phylum Chordata; class Mammalia; order Rodentia; family Cricetidae; genus Peromyscus; species Peromyscus aztecus. The sequence goes on along the minus strand of CABHPQ010173844.1, from coordinate 8,211 downwards.
GGAATCTTCAAAAGTGACCCTATCAAAGAATTCTAATAGTTGGGGATATAGTGTCTGAACTAGCCATCTTCTATAACCAGGCAAGACTTCCAGTGGAGGGATTGGGCCACCAGCCTATCCACAAAACCTTTGACCTATAATTTGTCATGCCTGCAAGATATGCTGGGGTAAAGGTGGAACAGAACTCATTTGTACAAGTGGCCAACCAATGACTGGTCCAACTTAAGGCCCATGCCATAAGAGAAAGCACACACCTAAGGCTGACTGGATGGCCAGGAACCAGAGACCCAGGATAGAACCAAACAGGACTGGGGGGGGGGGAATTCGATGAAATGATTACTAATGATATTCTAGATTGGTGCCTAGTCCAATTGTCATCAATGAGGTGTCATGCAACAACTGATGGGAGCAGATGCAGAGACCCACAACCAAACACTAGGTGGAGCCAGGGGAACCCCACGGAAGATCAAGAGGAGTGAGTGCAGGAGACAAAGGGGTTGAAGACACAAGAATAGCCCACAGAATCAACTGAACATCTCAGAGACTGAAGTGACAGTCATGGACCTGTATAGGTCTGAGCTAGGTCCTCTGCACAGAAGTTATGGTTTTATCGCTGGGTATTCTTGTGGGACTCTGAGCAGGGGGAGTGGGGGAGGGGGTGCCTCTGACTTTTTTGCCTGCTCTTGGGACCCTTTTCCTCCTACTGGGTTACCTTGTCCAGCCTTGCTGTAAGTGTTTGTGCCTAGTATTACTGTAACTTGTTGATATTGGTTGATATTCCTGGGAGACCTGTTCTTTTTTTCTAAAGGAAAGCAGAGGAGGAATGGACCGGAGGGAGAGAGGAGGTTGTGGGGGTGGCAAGAGTGGAGGGAGGGAAAACTGCAGTTGGGATGTAACATATGAGAGAAGAATACGAGAAAAAAAAGATATGAAAAGAAAAAAAGAAATGAGAGGTGAATGAAAAAAAAAAAAGAAATAAAAAAAAGGAAGGACATGACTGCTCCTAGATATGGTGGAGGAGGTTTATTGTAGATAAAGGAGAGAGCATAGCTGGAGGCAGGGACATCTGGGAGAGTCCAGAGTGGACACAACCAGACTGAGCCATGTGAGGAGAAGGGGTGAGGGAGAGGGGAGAGCCAGACCCAGAGGCCAGGAAGGTAAAGAGTGGACAAAAGGGCCAGGTAACCAAAATGGTTGGATTATATAGGGAAGGGCAGCTGGGGGGAGGGAGGGGGAGCCCAGCCCATTAGCTCTGCTAAAGAAGTTGAGGGTAGGGGCTAGCCAGGAGGAAAGAGGTAGGGACTGAGGGAAGCTGGGAGAACAGGGTGGCCAGGTCCAACAAGTTAAGTGGGCACCTTAGCCGTTTGTGTTGGGTTTGAGACCCAACAAGAGAAAGGTCAGTTTAAAAGAAAAAAATAAAATAGAACTGACTCAGTGAGCAGAAAACGTGTGTACACAGAAAATCCTCAGAGGAGTGTAGCACATCTTGGCCTCTTGGCTGGGATCAAGTGTAGAAAAAATGGCAAAGGAACTACAGAAATTAGTGCAATGTGTACATGATCTTTGCAGTCAGAACTCAGGGTCAGTCTTTCGTAATGTCTTACCCTAGCCATGAAGACCTGGGAACTCAGAGAAATCTAAGAACCACTTCTTTAGCACCAAAAATACAATTACAAATCTAACAAGATCTTCATGCCAAACATAAAAAGTTATTAATGGAAGAAATCAAAGCCCTAAGTAGCTGGAATTCTGAGGTGCTTGTGAGTCAGTCGACTTAAGCTGGTCCTCCTTACACTGAGCTTCTAATCTAACAGAGCTCACAATCAAATTCTCCCCAGAAGTGTTGTAGAGACATACAAGCTGACTCCAGGATGTGTCAGGAAAGAGGAATGATCTAAAATAGCCAAAAGAATTTTGAAAGTGTTGTCAGTGTTGAATAAATCCAGGTGCCTGACTTGCGTTCTAGCTTTAATCCTGCAGGATGAAGATGGTGGTGGTGATGGCAAAATGGTGGCCAAATATCAAGGAGCCCAAACTAGGAATCCAGAGACACAACTTCACAAACACAACAAGAGGCAAAGACAGGGAGAGGTGAGACAGTCGCTGTCAACCCCAGAACAACCGGACATCCACAAGGTAAGGGAATCTCAACCTCTACCTCCCATCTTATACTAAAACTAATAGTGTAGACCTAAATGAACCATAGACTTAAATGTGAAACATAAAATTGTATATTTTTATGAGAAACCGCAAAGTTTCATGACTTAGGGTTAGGCAAAGGGTGCTTAGATATGAACTCAAGTAAAATTCATAAATTTAAAAAAATCTCAATAAATTGGACTTTACAAAAATTTAAAAACTTTTCCTCTATGAAATATACTAAGACAAGGAAAAATTAATTCAAAACTTAGGGGAAAATTGTTGTAATTGTATATCTTACAAAAACCCCGCATCTATGACATATAAAGTACTTTCGAAGTTCAACAACAGTAAAGCAAATCACCAACTAGAACTTTAGTGCTTGAAGAGATAATCTAACAAAAGAGATAAACAAATGTCAAGGAAGCACAGGAACAAACAACACTTCAGTGATGGGTGAAATTCAAATGAAACCCCTGGTGATACACACAACTATTCTTGAAATACTGGGACTTCCATGTGTGGCTATTGAGAATAATGACAATTTGGGATTGTCTTATTAAGTTAAATACATACACACCAAACAATCTGGCAATCCCACTGCCATGTATTTACCCCAGATAAATCAGTGTATTGTATTATTTTCCTGGGACTGCCATAACAAATTGCCACAAAGTTAGTAACTAAAAAAACAATAGCAATTTGTTTTCTTTCAGTTCTAGAGGCTGAAGGTCCAAGGATGTAGGTACCAGGAAGATCTGCCCCCCATCTTGGGAGTGGCTCCTGGACTCTCCCAGGTCCCACTAACAGCAGTCCCAGGCTCTTTTGCTTCCTTCACTTCCTTGGTTTGCCCCTCTCTGTCTCTTCCTCCATGTCATCTTCTGTGTGTCTTCTTCACTTGTAAGGACACATAGGACATGATTTTCTGAACAATCCAAAATAATCCTGTTTTAGGATCCTTAATAGCACCTGCAAAGACATTTTTCTAAATAAAGTAATATTTCATCAATTCTAATAATTACAATATGGGCATGTCTTTGCAGGATCCTCATTGAGCCTGTATTATTTATCACCACATTAAAATTTGTCCATGAATGTTTACCATACCTCTACTCACAAGTGTCAAAAGGTAGAAACATCCCAAGTGCCATTCAGTGGGACAACATACATGGATTGGGGTTCATCTCTACAATTTTACACTTCACAATTCAAAAAATAAACTAGTGATGTGTACATCATGACATGAAAAAATCTCAAATGTATTCTGTGAAGGAAAAGAATTCAGACTCAAGATTTCATACTAATTGCATTGATGACTGTTATGGAATATTTGTGTACACTATAAAGATGTGTCTCTGCCTAAGGCACCTTCTGATTAGTTTAATAAAGAGCTGAATGACCAATAGCTTGGCAAGAGAGAATAGGCAGGACTTCTGAGGAGAAAGATGAACTCGGGATGAATCTACACAGTTTGAGAAAAATGATAGGGAGACACTGAAGAAGATGGTCATACGGTACAGAGGAGAGGTAACTGAGCCATGTAGCAGAACACAGATTAATTTAGAAACAGGTTAATTTAAGTTATAAGAACTAGGTGGGGGAAAGCCTAAGCTAAAGCCAAGCTTTCATAATTAATAATAGGTCTCCATGTCATTATTTGTGGGCTAGCGGGCCCAATGAGAAAGTTCTAATACAGCGGACATTCTGGAGGAGTCAAGTAAATAGAGATGGATCAGCAGAGACTGTGGTTGAGGGAGCAACTGAGTGCAGAGGGAAGCAGGAGGATTTGGTGAGTGATGTAATTGCTTTATGTCCTCATTGTGCTGACTCCATGGCTCAATGATTTGCTCCCAGAACCACACACCAAAATGAATTAACTTTTCAATATGTAAATATAAAATCACATATCTGAAATGAGATCCTGGGGCTGGGACTCTGCCAGATACATTTTCTTTTGCCAGCTAGACCCCTTTAGACTCTCTCACTTGGAGTTCCTAAAAGGACATCAGAAGCCAAAACCAAGAAAGATCTGATCTGGCTCCTTCTAATTTCAATTTCTGTTTCTGTCAGCATCACTCACACACTGATTTACTCTGACAATGAAGTTGTTTCCAATCCCTAGCTTGGTTTAGTTTTTCTGAATTCTTAGAACATTCTGGATACACCTCCTCCCCTGCCCACCTATGGGATATCTGCATTTGTACTCTTAAAACAGCCTTACATTGTGGGAGTCTGTGGGAGACCAGCTCTGACTTGCTCCCATACATTGAAGGGTTCTTGGGTGGAGGAGAGAGGAATGAGGAAATGATAAAAAGAGACGATAAGAAAGACATAGACACAGGATAGCTTTGGGAGGGCCCTGGATTGATACCCAGCCGCCCAGAGCTTTATTTAAAAGGGCTTTTTATAATATGCCAAGGGGACAGGCAAAAGACCTCCCCCTTGCAAGATCAAAGCACACCGTACAGTCAAGTGTAGACCCTTCCAAACACCTGGTAAACATGCCACCCATGGCCAAATCATCTCCTTATGCAGCCCTACTGGGTAAAGCAAGCACAGATTCTCTGACCCTAGGTAAGGTCTCACTAGGAAGCCTCTGTGGGCCACCATATTACATCACCCCAGCACCCAGCCAAGAGATACTGGAGTCTGCTAATTTCCCTTCTCAGTGGTTTAAGAATCCTTCTCCAAGCTTCTCAGTTCTCCTTCATCTAGCCCATAGATGGTAACCCCTGTGCTCCATACTCTCTTTGGTCTTTTTAGTACTCTAACAGCTATGCGTGCCATTGTTATATTAAACATTAAATATTTCCAGTTAAAATGACCAATGTAATTTGTTTTTTCAGCTAGAACTTGACTGATAGAAATCCAAAGTCTTTTATGGGCCCTACAGAATCCTGCATGTTCAGTCACACCATTTCATCTCTGGACTCATCAGCTTCTTCCACATCACTTACTCTAGTTCTGCCTGCCAATTCACAGAAACTGCATGTTAACCTCACCACAACAACGGAGGAAACTATTACACATATAACCTAGTCTCTCTCTCTCTCATGCCAATGAGTTGCAAGAGGTAAACAGATGGAGAGGAACGTCAATGTCAAATGGGCCTTAAGGTATGAATCAGAGCAATACAAAGACTCAACATCAGTCAAGATTTTATATGTAGATGTATAAAGAGCTGGGGAGGTTAAACTATTACTGCATGTGTGACAGTAAAGAATTAAGAAATAACAAACGTACTCATTTTCCTTGTTAAATAGGCCTTGGTTATGTTCAGGGTCTTTCCCATTTAAAAAATACATGGTAAAATCCTTATAGATATACAGGTACAGTAATACATTGAGTAGAAGAAGAAATGGATTGTAGATGTAGCAACACTACTTTTAATTTTTCTTGAAACAAAGTAAGCGGTGCAAAGACTGCATTATACTGTATAAGGACTAGAATATTATGTTTAAATTTTTTATGTGTCTCCAAAATGTAAGGGCCTATCATATCAGGCAGGAAGGCCAAAGGATGGTTCACAGATCTCTGGAAAATGTCAGAAGACTTTGTTAATAACATAAGGCATGGTGGTTTCTACTGTGTGCTCTGAAAACCATCACAGATCTTCCACAGCTTATTAATGTGACCTTGAATCTCTCCTCTCCATGCCTTTGTCTCCTCAAATGTGGGTATCTTCCTATGGCTTGGCCATGAAGACTAAGTCAATTCACAGGTATATAACAATTTCTTAGAACACTGGAATAATACTAAACACTCAAAAGCATTTATTATTATTATTATTATTATTATCACTATAATTATTATTATTACATAGGAAGACAAATTGAAATGGACTACCACAGACTCAAAACAAATGTATCCAAAATATGTTTTAATCTTGATGAAGTTCACAAACAGTACAATTTTGACATTTCCTTAAATAAATGTACAATCATGTTCTGAGACACCAAGGCACAGTATGCCTCTAACAAGAGTCCCCAGAGGTTACAAGAGGCAGTGATTTCACATCTCCCCCAAAGTTCACCAGGCTCTCAGAGAACCTGTGTGGTTTGCTGCTGGGGAAGCCAGTGGGAGATGCCATCACATTGACTGGCCACAGACTCAGCATAAACACGATGCAAACAAACAGAGAATTAACTTATTTATACTCAGTTTCATTCCTCTCAAGTGACCATGGCGATTTTTCTCCAGTATCTATCAGGATGCAAACATACACATTGTCCATGGAGCCTTCTTACCAGGTCATTGTTAATAAAAATTAATAGACGTAGGTGAGTTCAGCTTCACATAGCCTGAGATGAAGAGAAACAAAAAAAGAAAAGGAGAAATAAGAAAAGGCAAAAGGAGAGGATGGGAGGGGAGAGGAATGAAAGAAGGATATGGACACGTGAGTAACCACAATCATCCCTAACAATGATGATTTATGTAAATGGCTCCTCCGCTAAGCAGCATCCGTGAATTCTGAATTTGAAGTGTGAGGAGGCTTATAACACTGTCCCTATTAATACTGGAAGTGGCCCATGGTGTCCTGGGGACTCTGCAATCTCAGCACTTGGAAGTTGGGGCAGGATGGTCAGAAGTTCAAAGCCAGCCTCTATATACTGAGCTGGAAGCCAGCCTGGGCTGCTTGAAACTTTCTCAAAAACAGAAAAGACACTAAAGATGTTGGTAATGGTGTGCTCACAGCCCTCCGATCTGAACTGTTGGTAGTGGTGTGCTCACACCCCTCCGATCTGAACTGCTGGTAGTGGTGTGCTCACAGCCCTCCGATCTGAACTGCTGGCAGTGGTGTGCTCACAGCCCTCCAATCTGAACTGTTGGTAGTGGTGTGCTCACAACCCTCCAAACTGAACTGCTGGCAGTGGTGTGCTCACAACCCTCTGATCCGAACTGGGGAACACCAACCGAGAGCTCTGCAGAAGCTGCGCTCATCTGTGTAGCCCAGTAACAGGTAAGGTCTGCAGGCCTTTCCCTTTCAAATCCAGACAGCATTTCTCTTCCTTTCTCTCCTTGGCAACAAGGCACTGCTTCCCTGTGACCTCTCCTGCCATTCTGATTTCAATTTCAAGCTCAGTTTAAGAAGGAACTCATTACCTCAGGAAGAAGACTAGTACTAGAGATAGGGGACCCAAAGGCCCTACCCCTCTCTTTGGTGGGCTTCACGATGTGACTCTTAGGTCCCAAATCCTTCCTCTCCCAACCCAGAGTACAAAATCACCTTCTTCTCGGGGGCCATTAGCTACTCAGTCCTGAAGGTCCCTGCGGCGCCGGCCAAAGGCTTTGGAACCCACATTGGTGGGCACGAAGTTGTCTTTCACCACACCCCCTGACCTGCTCAGCAAGCCTGCTAGCCGGTGGGTCACACAAGTGGCAGTGTTGCAGGATCTCTTCTGGGCAGTGATGCTGATATTCAGGATGGAAAAAGAAGATGAGTCTTGTTAGTGAGGGCTGGGGAGGAGCCTACCCCCTGAGAACTCCATCCCTTAAACATACTGCTTAACAGTAAGTGTTTTTCCTAGGTGCATTTACCAAAGTTGTTCAGGAAAATGACCCGAGAGTCTTTGCCAGAAACTATTCCCCGAAAACCACCACCAAAAAATAAAATAAAATAATAATAACAACAACAACAATAATAATAAAACTTACCTTGCTGAAGCTAAGAACAGCATTGGCAGCATCGTCTCAGAAGCGCTTATCTGTTCCTTAGCATACTGCTTGTTGCCATAGCTGCACACAGAGATGGCCCATCAAGCCTTGTGCCCAGCTCACCTGAAGCTAAAGCTCTTTCCTAGGTCCTGGCAACTCCCAAGCTTCAGAAGTCGACCAAAGCAATGATCACTACAACTCTGATTCTTCCAGAAAAAAAATGAGTGAGATGGAAAGGATGTGCTTATTTGGGTATTCAGAGGCAGGAAGTGAACAGTTCTCTAAATGCTCTAGAAGATTCCCTCACTGTCTCTTACCTCAAAGGTGGCCTATGACTTCTGTTCTCTCCTTTCCCATCCCAAGTCACTGACATTCTCGGTCCCACAGGAAGCTGCTGTTGCCACCTTCGAACCCAGA
>CABHPQ010173843.1:16438-30900 GCA_902168405.1 Peromyscus aztecus | reverse complement strand
CTCTCACATGAACACTTGTGTCTCCCAGTAACATGGGGCTCTTCTTTGGGCTAAAAACAAAAACCACAGAAACCACCATAATTTAATTTTTTTTTCTTTTGGTTGCCAAGAAACTCAGGGTCAAGTTGAGGTGCAATAATTATATCTCACTAGGTTTCTGGCATAATTGTTAGTTCAATCCAACTATGCGCACCACAAGTAGGCTATTGATGGACATTGCATTTTTCTAGATTTTTGCTGTTATAATAATTCTTCCATTGCAAAAACTGAATAAAAGGAAGTAAATCACACAGAGGAGAATACAATGGCTCATAACACATGGTAAATGTTTGGTCCTTTCTGAACATGGAAATTAGACTGTTCTTTGTTTTTGTTTTTGCTGTTGAAAATAGCGTGTGTGAAGAAATGCTAGCCCACACTGGCTGGGAGACAGAGAGACTCCACTTTTGGGTCCCTTCTGCCTGAATGTGAATTCCTCACTTTCTGGCTTCCAGGGTACCTATGCCAGGAACTACAGAGACAGCCCAGCCTAGAGCACAGATCTCACACTGCCGTAGTTTCTAGCCGAGCAAAATCCGAACATCTCATGCCAGGAGAGTGGTCACTCGTTGTACCCGTAACAACCACACAGCGTATTCACTAGGTGTACAACAAAGAGTTTCGCCCAGACGGGGACACATGTCTGCACTGGTGTTTGGTAGGAAACAGATGCCCAGATGCCAAGTGGATCTGGGATAGGCGTCAGAGGACATGGAGTCCCAACCCTGTGGCGCCGCTCTCCAGTCTGAGACTCCCGGTCAGAGATGTGAGAGTGAGTGGCCAGCTGTAGTATGAAGCCGCTCCCTGAGTCTCCCACACCCCAGCAGGCTGAGGTCAAGGGCCAGTGCTGCGTGCCTTCATATACTCAGAGAACATGGAACTTGAAATGCCGATCGAAATGATAGAAAGCACTCTCTCCAGTGACAGCATGTCCTGTGGGGTGGCAGTGTGATGGGGCCGTGGTTGTTGTGGTGAACTATCATCCTATTCAAAGAGTTGGAGGCTAGGGGACGTTTTAACAGGAAGTGAGGGGGATTACATAAAGTACTTTGCAACAGTAATCTTTGGCCACGAAGATCAATCCCAAGGGTGGTGGTGTCTGTCCAACACTGCCGAGGCCATTGTTAGAGACATCCTTGCAGAAGTTTTTCTGGGCAAGGCTGGGATGGCTTTTGTGCCAGGTTGAGGTTTTGGCAGAGTCTCCTGGGATGGATGGTCCTGCTACTGGGCAGTCATGTGAGAGAGCCTCTCCTTCAGTCATGCCTCCTGTCGAATAATTCTTGTTATCAGGGCCCGACAGAAGTGACTCCGTGCGATTCTGACAGCTTCCTCTTCCTTCTCTTCTCTCTTTCTTTTCTTCCCAATCCTCTTCCCATTCCACTTCCTCCTCTTCCTTCTTTTCTTCCCCCTCTTCATATTCCATTTCCCCCTTCTCTTCTCTTTGTCCCCCCTCCTGCCCACTCCCAACTTTTTTTTTTTTTTTTTTTTTTTTTTGAGGTAGCACCTCACTGTGTCTTCCAGGCTGTCCTCACATGCACAATCTTCCTGCCTTTGCCTTCAAAGTGCTGGGATCACGTGTGTGCCACCCTCAAGGCTGCTTGCTATGGACCAACCCTGATGGACACAGGGTAGCCAATGCTTTGCATTTTGTGCAGACTGTGGGAATGCCTGGGGCTTCGGATGGGCAGCCCCTGTCAACATCTGCAAAAAAGCTCAGGCCTTCAGTCTTTCCATGGATATCTGAGAGCTGAGGTCTACCTAGAATGGGATAAGGAACCCGAAGTCACAGAGGATTTGGGGTGTGCGGTTTTCCTGACACTAATCTGATGCAGATCATTTTGCAAACAGGGATATTGAGTCTGGGGCCAGGCAGGGGTCGGATAGTGGAGAGGAAGTGTGGAGTGACATTGTGCTGCTGTGCTGTGAGGACCCTTTGCTGCAGTCACTGTCCCATGGCTGACAGCTAGTGAGCCACAGTGTTCTTGGTGGGGACCCTGTCACAGGAATTTTGCATCCTTTACTTCTCAACCGATTCAAGTCCTATCACCACATTTAACAGATGATGATTGCAGACAGATTACCGTCAGCTCCCCAATAATGACACCAAGACTTATCATTAATTAAGAAAGTTTGGCCAACAGCTTAGGCTTGTTTCTAGCTAGCTCTTAAAACTTAAATTAACCCATTCTATGAACTTACTTTCTGCCTCGAGGCTTTATTACCTCATCTCTGTGTTGCCCACCCATTTTGCTCTGTCTCCTGGCATCTCCTGCCTTCTTCCCAGCGTCCTCTCTGCCCCCAAGTCCTGTCTAGCTATTGGCTGTTTAGCTTTTTATTAAACCAGTCACTACAGCACATCTTTACACAGTATAAAGCAATCGTCCACAACAGAGGACACAGCACACCAAGTGGATGAGTGATTCACACAGGGTCACAGAGCCAGGAAGTGGTCCAGCCTGGATTGCACCTGGTCACCACCTATAGTTCATCCTGGGGCTTCAGACTGGCCCGTTTCCCTGACATCTGCTGCCTGGTTTTCCAAGCCACTAGGGGCTTGGGGCAAGTACCTAAAAAGTGAGATATGAGAATAGAGTGAACTGGTAGAGACTGGTAAGGGCTGAGCACAGACCTTGGATCTCCTGCCTCCCCTCAGCCACCTTCTCTTAGTCCTCCAAACTCTGCAACAATGATCAAATTCATAACAAGGTACTAAGGAGTCTCCAGTCTGCTCACAGCTCAGGGGCCCCTCCTCTCCTGCACCTGCACATGCTCAAGCCTCCCGAACCATCGGCGCCCAAACCTCTGAGCCTTTGCAGAGGCTGTTCCCTCTACCCTCCCTCCTTTTCTTTCTTGTTATGAGGTGGTTCTCACACATCCAACTCTGTCCTTGACCTCATGTAGCTAAGGGGGGTGGCCTTGAACTTCCGATCCTCCTGCCTATACCTCGTAACTGCTGGGATTACAGGTGTGTACCGGTATATCCGATTTATGTTCACTGTTGGGGATCAAACCCAGAGCTTTGGGCGTGCCTGGCAAGCATTCTACCAACTGAGCTACACTTGAGCCCTGCCTCACTTCTGGGCGGCCTCCTGGACCAAGGGTCAGCCAGCAGACCCTTTTCTGGCCTCTCTGCAAACCTCCAGCATTAGATATCTTTTTAGATGAGGTTTCAATCAGAGGCACTGGACACAGTGGTGCACGTGTATAGACTTTAGCTACTCCGGAGGCTGAGGAAGGAGGGTCACTGGAGCCCAGGAGGTCAACAGAGCATGACATCCCCTTTTCAAAATCAAACAGAAGGGCATATTTTGTAATTGAACGGCCTGGTAAGCGTCCACGCACTGAGTATATTAAGGAAACCACTCCTCAGCGGCTGCCTCCAGACACTGCCCACCCCAGGAGCAGCAGTCTCCTAACTTCTGATCTGCCCTGTCCTTCCTACAAACAGACCTATGTAGTAAAAGTTCATCTGTGGCTGGTCCCATGGTGCACTGTCAGAGTTGAATGTCCTAGTGTGTGACTACTTTCCCACATACTCATTCACTGTGGATGATGTTGGGTGGCTCCCACCGGACACTATGGACAGTCTCTGTGTGCAGACAGGCACGTTTATTCCAGTAGAGCCCTGAATCACTGGTCCCACACAAGCAGCTAAATGGTATCCTAAGGGCCTCTGAATTTACTTGCACTGATTTTGTTTGTTTTTAATCTTTTTGTTAGTTTTTCAAGACAGGGTTTGTCTGTGTAGCCTTGGCTGTTCTGGAACTCGATTGTATACCAGGCTCAGAGATCTACCTGCCTCTGCCTCTGGGTGTCCCACACCCAGCTAAAAATCTAATTTTTTTTTTTGCATTGTTTTTATTTATTTTATGTAAGTGCTGGAAATTCGAACTCAGGTCCTCATGACTTCACACCAAGTGCCCTTACCCACTGAGCCATCTTCCCAGCTTCTTTTTTATTTTTATTTTTTAAAATAAGTCCAACTGCGAGTACTCTCTAAGCTAGCTGGCTGGCGGCTGCCATGCATTCTACACAAACTGGCTTCTGCTGGTCCAGCCTAGCTGCTTGCCCTCCTGACCCGTCAGGTCAAACTCTTTTCCACGTGACCTTCCGGGCTGTGGGAAGCCCAGAATATACCCCTGGTGTTGGGAGTCTGCTTGGCCTGACTGGCAGTCCTGGCCGGCCGGTCCGATCCCAGCTGCTGGTGCCAACCGCAGACTTGCAGAGTCCCGGGGTATCGCGTGGCGATTAAGGAGCCTTTGTAGGGTGCGGGGGCGAGCAAAGGGGAACCCCTGAGAGGTCTGGGTTCTCCGCAAGCCGGCTTTAGTTTTAGGTAACCGGTGGGATGTGGATGAGTGTGGGGCACCGCGCCTAGGTGGGTGGCGGGGCACGTCTCACAGGCGCCCCGCGTGCGTCCCAGCAGGAGAGTCTGGGTGGCGGCGCGCCCCCGCGGCGCAGGGCTGGAGGGAGGGTCCCCGCGGGCCCCGCCCCCGCCGCGCCTCCTCCGGGCGGGATAATTGAACGCGGCGCGCAGGAGCCTCGCGTTGGCTGCCCAGGCCAAGCCAGAGCGTGCAGCCGCTGTCTGCCGTGTCTTTGTCCGCCGCTCGAGCCTGCCGGCCCCATGGAGCGCCCCGCACCGTCTCGCCCAGTCCCGCTGCCGCTGCTGCTGCTCAGCAGCTTCTCGCTGCTGGCGGCCCGAGGTAGGGGCGCCCCGGGCCCATGGCCCCCCTCTAGGTCCCCACCCGGGCCCCGCGGTCCCTAGAAGTTTGCAGCTGCCGGTGCTCCGGAGCGCGTGCTCTGCGCTTTGCTGCGCCTCGGGCGTCATCGCATGGTCCCCAGAGCTGCGTGGAATCCAGGCCCGCGACCTCCTTTCCCCAGTCGCACTTCCGGCTTGGCCCTAATGCCCTCCTCTAAAACAAGGGGGACTTGTTTTAAATTCCTTCATCTTCCAAACAGATCCTCCAGCGGGCTCTCGCAGCCACATTCTCTGCTGGTGGAGACAGCTCGAAGACCGCCCGCAGGGCCGTGGGGGTGGGAAGCACTCCGCACTGGAAGCAGCTTTAGTGCGACTTTTTCACCGCCTCCAGCCCCTACCCTCTGATGGGGGTCTGCTGCACCCATCTTACTCCTGAGCAAACTGAGACAGGAGGGCAGGAGCAGTAAGTTGTTCAGGGCTGGGGGCGGAAAGAAAAGAGAAAATAGAGGACCATTCTGGAAGGTTTGGCCACTTCCTCCCTGCTGGGCCACAGGAGTGCCCTCTAGCAGATTGGTGGCCCAGAACCACTTTCCCAATCTAGGAACCTTAAAATGGACTAGAGTCCACCAGGCTGTGCTTTTCTCAGTCCATAATCCTCCTGGCCCGGGGGCAGGCGCTTCACCTGACCATCAGAGAAGCTGTGCGGCTGTAAATCTGAACCTTTAACCTCTGTGACTCTGGGGCCGTCAGCCAAGCCTGGCCTTTCTCTCAAGTCTTTGTTTCAGCGGGGGGCCCAGCTCCAAAGCACCCTTGCGGATCTCTTACAATTTATCCCTGGATTAGCTTAGCTTCTTTTGAATTCTCTGATAGCCACACTCCAGGTCAAAAGGTCAGGGGTTGTAGATAACTGCTGGCCGGGGTGTGTGTGTGTGTGTGTGTGTGTGTGTGTGTGTGTGTGTGTGTGTTTAGGGAGAGGCAGAGGGGAGGGAGAAGGGACTGGCTGGTTCTGAATCCAGGAGGAGTTCTGGCTGTTCTGGGCACTGGCTGCAGCCCTGGCACATCTTGGGTCACTTCTCAGGGTAGGAGACAGGGTCGGTAGGCTCATAGGCTCGAAACTGTTCATGCCAAGAGTTTTGCAGCCCCTCAGAACTTAGGGAGGGGGGCCTTCTTGGAGGAGGTTGTGCTTGGACCAGAGATAGTGAGGTGGGTGTGGGCCAGAGAAGGCATTTGAGTCTCTGCCAGGGAGAGTGAAAACCAGAGAGGATTTTGATTTATTGGGGGAGGGGGAGGCAAAGTGGCAGGGACCTCTGATAGCCACATGTTGCACAGAAGAAACAGGTGGAGAGATGTGGGGCCCAGGGCCTCCGAAGCCATTCTTCCCAGCCTACTGCCGGTGCCTGCTCACGGTGTTGTGTGTGAGCACCCACACTTGATAACCCGGAGTCTCTCAGTGTTGCAAGCATCATCCTTCAGAGGAAAGCTCCGGTCTGAAGCCAGCCAGAATAGAACATCCTGGGACCCATTTTGTTTCTTGTTGCAGGGAGCTGCCTTGAGTTTGGTCAGTTCAGTTTGGTGTGGTCTTGGAAAAGGGTTAGAAGCTGTTGGCTCCTTCCTGCTGCTTGTAGCCCTGTAGGGCCAGGTGACCCTGATCTCAGGCTCCAGAGAGCTGTGGGGTTGGCAAGAAAGCCGCTATCTAATAAAGACCTTGGAGGAGACAGACAGAGAGTGTACCCTGTTGCTAATCGGCTCCCATTCATTTGGCCGCCAATGGGCTATGTGGCCACCTGTATGCAGAAGGACCGGTGGTCTTTCCTGCCAACGGACAGAGTCAGCGCATGGTTGTCCTGTGACTGATCTGTCCTGTTGGACTTGGCTGCTCCTGGGCCAGCTGAGAGTGTGGGGAGGGGGAGGTGTTGGGAGAAACAGTTGTGTTTTCTCCAAGGCTTTCTTGGCCTCTGGCTCCAGCCTGCAGTTTCCGACTGATTAAAAGAAAGTCCTGTTGGGAGGGAGAACAAAGGCAGAGAGCCCTTGGCAGAAACATGTGGCTGTGAGCTGAGCTCCTGGAAGTTTCCCAGTCAGGAGGTGGAGACCGGAGGCAGGAAGATGAGACTGCGGGTTGGGGGTCCCTGGGGCAGCACTGAGACCTCCAGCACTGCCTTAGACTTCCTAACTCTGAGTTGCATGCTCACACACACACCCCACCCCCACCCCCTGCACATTGTACTGTGGAGGGCAGGAGTCGGGGAACCCAGCTACTCAGCTCCCTCGTCAGGGTACCTGGGTACCTATTGCTTTGGAAACCAATCTTCCTATCTACAGAAGAATCCAGTGGGATGGCTGGGTGGTTCCCTGTGTGTAAAACGAGATAATAGACTCCTACTTGTTAGGTTAAGGAAGAGAACCCAGGACTGAGTAGCCTCAGAATTGCCATTGTGTCATTCTTGTTCATGCTTAGAAAGTTCTGCTCATATCGAACTTCAAACCCTTCCTGAAGGAGGCCCCACAAAGCCCCAGACGGCAGCACTCAAAGCCAGCCCTAGTGGAGAAGGTCAAGCAGAGGCATTTCACTCAATAGCTGCCGAGGGACAGCTCAGCGCCAGACACTGAGGTTTCCCAGATGTGGCAGGGGATGAGACAGACTCAGCCCTTTCCCTTCATGTGGTTCGCAGCTTCCAGGAGATCCAGAGAAAAGAGCCAAGCCCTACTGGCAGAGTCAGGGGAGACTTTCTGGAGGAGGTGGTGTGTGTGCAACTGTGGAAGGGAATTCGTCTCGCCATTCACTTGAAGGTGGGGGTTGGGCTGGGAGGAAAGGGTGCCTTTCCCGGCAGAAGGAAGAGTCTGAGCAAAGTCCTGCCAGAGAAAGAAAACGTGACAAGTGCCACAAAACACCATAACCAGGTGGAAATTATAAAAGAAAGCATTTGATTTGGGCATCATGATTCCAGAGGGTTGGAGTCCATGGTCATCATGGTGGGGAGCATGCGGCAGGCGGCATGGTGCTAGAGCAGTAGCTGAGAACGTACATCTGACACACAAGCGTGAGGTGGTCGGGGGGAGTGTGAGCGAGCAAGCTAACTGGGAATGGTATGGGCTTTTGAAACCTGAAAGCCCACTCCTAGCGACACACCTCTAACAAGGCCACACCTCCTAATCCTTCCCAAACCAGTCCACCAGCTGAGGACCAAGTATTCAAATATATGAGCCTATGGGGGCCATTCTCATTCAGATCACCACAGTGAGATACCCAGGAACTTACAGGGGCTTTACTATACCCTTGTGACTGCGGAAGTCCCGTGCTTGCAACTCCCTGAAGGCCCAGCAGCCTAAGCAAAGGGCACAGTGGATGGGCAGCTCTGCAGATAATACTTGGGGGAAACAGTTCTCAAAGGGGACATGGGATTCTGCCAATGCACTTTGTTCTTTTAAGGTCATTTATTTTTAAATTTTATGTGTATGAGTGTTTTGCCTGCTTGTTTGTGTACCATGTGTGTGCAGTGCCTGAGGAGGCCAGAAGAGGGTATCAGATCCCCTGGAACTGGTGTTACATAGGAATACTTGTGAGCTGCTGGGACCAGAACCCAGGTTCTGGGCAAGAGCAGCCAGTGCTTTTAACCTCTAAGTCATCTTTCCAGCCCCTCGCCCCCAGGGCATTTTATCCAACAAAATATTTTCTTTTTGTGAAATATCAGATCATAACAGTTTGATTAATAACTGCTCTAACGTACCTCATGTGGGTCCAGTTTCTTTGAAATGATCTCAGCTATGGCTGTGTAACAAAATAGGGTGTGAAGAAAGGGACCTTTTTCAAGATGTGGGTAAGACATCTGCTCCACTCAGGGCAAGCAGGTCTGTTTCCTAAGCTGGACAGACCTCATCTCCTTCCACCCAAGGCTGGTCCTAAGTAAGGCTGGGTCAGGGATGGAGCGGATGCAGGTTACTGCAGTGGTCGCTATGTTTCGAGGAGTTATAGACAGGGTATCCAACCCCAGTAGGAAGCAGGAGGCAGCTAGTCTCAGTTCTGAAGGTGGCTCAAGATGGTGAGTGACCCAAGCCTGTATTTCTCCAAGTCAGTTTGCTTCACTCTGGCTAATGCTATCTCGGGCCGGTTAGGCTAACTGAAGTGGATTCCATCCAGAGGCTGACCTAATCTTCACAGCGCTATGAGGTAGGTGGCCCAGTGTTTTTCCTGGGCCACTTTTTCCTTCTGAGTTTTATCATCTGCTGGAGTTAAGATGACTGAGTTTGGCCACATGTCTCGCCTTCCCTTTTGGCTTAAAAATCTCTTGGGAGAATTCCATTTAGGAGTCAGTACTGCCTATAGTCTGGCTAAGAGTGATCGTACAACACTATTCTCTTGACAGCGTGGATTCTTGACACTAGCCCTGGGCCTCACTTCACCTGTAGGACCTTGTAGCACATCAAATGCCTCTGTCATTGTCCCCATTGTACAGGGGACACAGAGCTACATAGAGACTAAGGATCCCAGGCCGCCCCGCCTAGCATTTCAGTCCTAACAAGGATGCTCAGTAGCCTCACCTTTCTCTGAATTCCAGCTTTAGTGAGGGGATGGGGCTTCTCTGGGCTTTTGTGGTGGATTTATATAGTGGAACTTTAGACGCTGAGCTGGCTTGAGGTCCAGTCAACCTTTCCTTTTTCTCCCTGAATCTCTTGAAGGTCCATGTAGAGTCGCTAGGGTCTCATGAGATCATTTGTTTATTCACAGACATCAAGCGGTGGCTGTTACAAAGCGTTGGGACAAAGTACACAGCAAAACACAGCCTGTCTCCTCCACCCCCCTCCCCCGGCCCTCCAGGTGTTAAGTTCAAGTATAATCATTTGTGCTAAGTGCTGGGAACTCAAGAGAACAAAGAGGCTGTGCGAGACAGGAAACAGATCTGCTGGGAGCCTGCGTGTTCCAGCGAGTTGAGGGTGGTTAGGAGTCCCTGAAGGAAGGACTGTTGGCGGGAGTGCCTTGGCCCAGGACCACCCGGCTGTAACTTCTAAAGGCCAGGTGTGAGGACACATGACAGGTGGCCAGAAAGGTGAAGGAAACCAAGGGGAGATGGGTCCTGGAAGCTCAAGAGACCTTCGGGGCTGGGTAGGATGCTATGGAGGCAAGGATGGCCAAGTATTAGGCTTGGCACGTGTGATGGCTGCCTGGGCGGGACCTGCTCCAGGGAGCTTCAGGGGGGGACAGTTCGCCTTCCCAGCTGTGCACTGCACACATGCCCCTCCTCTTCAGCTGCCTCTCGGCTTAGACCCTTGTGCTGTCTGTGACACGTCTCCCCTTGGTTTCCTTCACCTTTCTGACTACCTGTCATGTGTCCCAAAACCCGCCCTCTCGCAGTTAGGGCCGGGTTTTTTTTTTTTTTTCTGGAGCTGAGGACCGAACCCAGGGCCTTGCACTTGCTAGGCAAGCGCTCTACCGCTGAGCTAAATCCCCAACCCCTGGCTTCTTTTTTTAAAAATTTGTTTTTAATTTTATGTTCATTGGTGTTTTGTCTGCATGATGTTGGTATGAGGGTGTCAGAAGCAATGGAACTGGAGTTACAGGTAGGTGTGAGCTGCCGTGTGGATGTTGGGAATTGAACCCGAGTCCTCTGGAAGAGCAGCCAGTACTCTTAACCGCTGAGCCATCTCTCCAGCACCATTTTTATTTTATTATTTTATTTTATTGGTTTCCTGCCCTCCACCCCACCCCACCCCTGGCACAAGGTTTCTTTGTGTAGTCCTGGCTGTCCTAGAACTTGCCCTGTAGACCAGGCTGGCCTCAAACTTAAGAGATCCACCTGCCTCTGCCTCCCTACTGCTGGGATGAAAGGCGTGCATCGCCACAGCCCGGAGTTTGTTATCCCTAGCCTGAGGCCTCTTTAGGCTCCCCCACTTCTGCTGTAGCTCCATAGAAGGCAGTGGATGGGGCAGTGGGCAGGATCCTTGCAAGGTGTGAACTGTGGAGGCTCCAGGGAGCAGGCCCGGGATTCCAGCCAATGGAACACCAGGTCCCTCAGCACTCTCTGAGCTAGACCGGAACCCCAGGGAGTCAGTTGAGGCTAGTCTCACCATTGGCCCTTCCCACACACCCTCTCTCATAGAAACCAGTACACTGTCATCTGGGATCCACACCCACCCCGCCTACTTTGTAGAACTAGAGGACATTTAATGTCCTGGTTTTTGGAAGGACAGTCTCAGAAGAAAAATGGTTTCAATAAGATGGTTCTTCGGGAAGCGCCATTGCTTTGACTATGAGTCTAGCAGCCTGGGGCGCACACGTGGTGGGGAGGCTGCAACTCCTCCATACAGCATGCAGTTGGAGAAACTGAGACCCAGGGCTGCGCCAGGGAGAAAACCCTCTATGCTGGGGTCCAGCCAAAACTGGACTTTTGTCTGTCCGCATGACGCACTGAGAAACCTTGAACGTTAGGTCTCTGTGGCTCCCAGACCAATGGGAAACACACTCAGGCAAGACCTCTGCAACATTCATGGCTAGCAGGTGCATACTCTGGGAACCTCTACCTGAAGAGTTGTACAGAACCCCTGTAGTCCCAAGCCCAGTATCTGTACTGTCATGGGAGGACCAAGTGGCCTTGATGTTACACATCAAGGGTGGGGTCTGCTGTTTCTCTCTAAGCCGTGAGCATCTGTGTGTAGGAACACATGTAGCGTGTTGTTGATGCCTGTCAGCTTTATGAGGTTTACTTATTTATGTGTGGGTGTGTGCAGGTGTCCATGTGTGTGGAGGCCAGAGGTTAACCTTGAGTGCTGTTCCTTAGGAGCTGTCTGTCTTGGTTTTTAATGTAATTTAATTTTTATATATGTATATGTGTGTGTGTGTAATATATATATGTGTATATGTGTGTGTGTCACACACACACACACACACACACACACACACACACACACACACACACGCACGCGCGCCATGCCCTCAGGCCAAAAGAGGGCGTGGGATCCCCTGGAACTAGAGTTACACAGGTTTGAGAGTTGCTCATCCTGGTGCTGGGAATTGAACTCAGGTCCCCTGGAAGCAGCAAGTGCTCTTCACTGCTGGGTCATCCCTCTAGCCCACCCTGCTTTTGAGACAAGGTCTTTCACTGGGACCTGAGGTTTGCCATTGTTAGGCTAGGCTGGCTGGCCGGCAAGTCCCAGTGCCTCTGCCTCCCCATACTGACTGGTTTGGTGTGTCAACTTGACACAAGCTAGAGTCATCAGAGAGGAAGGAGCCTCAGCTGAGGAAATGCCTCCATGAGATGCAGCTGGAAGGCATTTTCTCAATTAGTGATCAATGAGGGAGGGCTCAGTCCAGGGATGGCATTTGAAAGCAGGCTGAGGGGCTGGGGATTTAGCTCAGTGGTAGAGCACTTGCCTAGCTAAGCGCAAGGCCTTGGGTTCAGTCCTCAGCCCTGAAATTTAAAAAAAAAAAAAAAAAAGAAAGAAAGCAGGCTGAGCAAGCTAGTAAGCAGCACCCCCCACTCCATGGCCTCTGCATCAGCTCCTGCTTCCAGGATCCTGCCCTATTTGAGTTCCTGTCCTGACTTTCTTCAGTGGTGAATAGCAATATGGAAGTGTAAGCTGAATAAATCCTTTCCTCCCCAGCTTGCATTATGGTCATGGTGTTGAAAGAACCAAGCAGATGCCATAACATCCTGCTCAGTCTTCTCTCAGAGATCAGGCCTCAATTTCAGTTTTTTCCTGAGACTTAAGCAAGCAGTTTCTGGGAGGGCTATGACTTAGTCCTTGCAGTAGCTCCCTTTCTGCACGGACTCTGACTGCTCAAGGTTCAGCCAGTTGTTTACTGTCTGGGACCCCTCACCAACTTAGAGCTACGTGCCTGGGTCAATATGAACGTGCCAGGTCAGCCAGCCTCCATGGCAGCTCAAGGACAAAGCCTGGGACTTGTCCAGCCCTGCCCAAAAATGATAACTGTAACCCCCAACTAGTAAATTCAAAGGTTACACACCCTCACCCAATCATATGATGCCAAGGCTTGTACCACGCTGCTTGCAGTTTTTCTCTTTAAAAACCCCTCACCCTGAGAGCTCAGGGCCGTCCTCCACCCACTGTATTGGATGTTGGACACGGACCAAGCCTGGGCTTGCTTGTTATCAATAAACCCCTGTGTGTTTTGCATCGGATACCGGCTCTGTGGTGGTCTTGCTAAGGGGGTCTCTTAATCCTCATATTAAGCTTGTATTTAAAAAAAAAAAACATACTCTTATTAACCCCCAGTTCCGGCCAGTCTTGAAATTCTGGCCTGAGTTGAGGTCCCCAAATGCTGCAGGCCACAGTGGGGAGCTGTGCCTCTGTCTCTGTCCTGTCCCGTCCCACCCCAATGCTGGAATTCTTATAGGCTCCAAGTCACTCGTTTGATGCAGCAGGATGCTGCTCGGTGCTGGAGGTTTGGGTGCTTAATCACCTCTCTGAAGGTATTGCCAGTGGGCCAGATGCTGGGGTTTGCTCTTGGTACCTGTGAAGCGTGAACTTGGATGGAATGTCTTGCTCTCTAACTCATTGGTAGACACTGAGAAGTTGCTCTGGGTGTGATGTGAATGAGCCATGTGGTGAAGGAAGGGATAGGTACCTTGGTGAGCCTTAGGGAGTCCCTAGATTTTTTTGTTTGTTTTGCTTTGTTTTGTTTTTCGAGACAAAGTTTCTCTGTGTGACTTTGAGCCCTTCCTGGAACTCTGTAGACCGGGCTGGCTTCAAACTACAGAGATCCACCTGCCTCTGCCTCCCGAGTGCTGGGATTAAAGGCGTGCGCCACCACCGCCCAGCTCGAGTCCCTAGATTTCGTGTTGGGACAGTAACACACAGGATGCCAATGTTCAGATATTAGCACTGACCTGGTGACCTGATCTCCCATCTCCAGGTGGCTCAGCAGGGACTACACCTGTGTGAGGAGGGGGCCACAGTTGCACAGATGTGGTGGTCAGCCTTTCTTCACTGCCTTCCTTGGAAGCAAGGGTGCAGTGAAGTCACCCATCTGGACTACTCCGTGGGTAGAAAGAAAAGTTTATTTGGGAAATCAAGTTGCCAGGCTGTCTCGTAGGAATAGAGAGCAGCAACTGGGTGGGAAAGCACATGGATTTTCTGTGACGGTCAGCAAGGTAGGGGTCTTTCAGCCGATACACTTTGTTCAGATTGACCAGGAGCTAGACGACCTTGCTGGATGTAGTTGGCCTTTGGGGTGGATAAGGGAGGTAGTGGTTTTCCGAAGACCCCTACCTTTTATCTCTAGAAGTTCTCATTTTCCTTGACAGAAATCCCATACCTATTGTATCTTAATTCCCCACTCCACACCCCCCAGCCCCTGGTAAGCACCTCCTTACTGTCTATAATTTTTTTTACATTAAAAAAAAAAGTGTCTGTGTATGGGTGGCCTGTGCAATGGTGCATGTGTGAAGGTCCGAGAACAACTTGCAGGCATCTGCTCTTTCCTTCGACCATGTGAGTCTCGGGGATCAAACTCAGGTCTTCGGGTTTGGCAGCAGTCACCTTTACACTGACTCATCTGCTGACCTTGTCTATGAATTTAACTTTCAGGGAATCTCCTATGTGCCCTGGTCTCAGGCACCAAACCCACCTCCCTGATTTTATTTGATTTTCATAAGGGGAGTATAGCTGGTTTATCTAAAAAGGAGTGAATGTGAACGCAGCCGTCTACCTTCCCAATCAGAATGAGAGTGCGTTGGAGGGGAGGTGTGTGTGTGTGTGTGTGTGTGTGTGTGTG
>CABHPQ010173843.1:0-16038 GCA_902168405.1 Peromyscus aztecus | reverse complement strand
TCCCGAGTGCTGGGATTAAAGGCGTGCGCCACCACCGCCCAGCTCGAGTCCCTAGATTTCGTGTTGGGACAGTAACACACAGGATGCCAATGTTCAGATATTAGCACTGACCTGGTGACCTGATCTCCCATCTCCAGGTGGCTCAGCAGGGACTGCACCTGTGTGAGGAGGAGGCCACAGTTGCACAGATGTGGTGGTCAGCCTTTCTTCACTGCCTTCCTTGGAAGCAAGGGTGCAGTGAAGTCACCCATCTGGACTACTCCGTGGGTAGAAAGAAAAGTTTATTTGGGAAATCAAGTTGCCAGGCTGTCTCGTAGGAATAGAGAGCAGCAACTGGGTGGGAAAGCACATGGATTTTCTGTGACGGTCAGCAAGGTAGGGGTCTTTCAGCCGATACACTTTGTTCAGATTGACCAGGAGCTAGACGACCTTGCTGGATGTAGTTGGCCTTTGGGGTGGATAAGGGAGGTAGTGGTTTTCCGAAGACCCCTACCTTTTATCTCTAGAAGTTCTCATTTTCCTTGACAGAAATCCCATACCTATTATATCTTAATTCCCCACTCCACACCCCCCAGCCCCTGGTAAGCACCTCCTTACTGTCTATAATTTTTTTTACATTAAAAAAAAAAGTGTCTGTGTATGGGTGGCCTGTGCAATGGTGCATGTGTGAAGGTCCGAGAACAACTTGCAGGCATCTGCTCTTTCCTTCGACCATGTGAGTCTCGGGGATCGAACTCAGGTCTTCGGGTTTGGCAGCAGTCACCTTTACACTGACTCATCTGCTGACCTTGTCTATGAATTTAACTTTCAGGGAATCTCCTATGTGCCCTGGTCTCAGGCACCAAACCCACCTCCCTGATTTTATTTGATTTTCATAAGGGGAGTATAGCTGGTTTATCTAAAAAGGAGTGAATGTGAACGCAGCCGTCTACCTTCCCAATCAGAATGAGAGTGCGTTGGAGGGGAGGTGTGTGTGTGTGTGTGTGTGTGTGTGTGTGCAGGGACACTCCCTCCTCTCTGGCCATTGTCTAACCTGGCTGTGGTCCCTGCCTGACTCTTCCTGGTCTCTGAGGGGTATACAGGCACTGTTCTCTGGCTTACAAGACACCTCAAGCCTAAGGAGGATGAGCTGAGCCCATGCAGCTTCAGGGGAGCACCCCCCACCCCACCCCCACAGTCTTCAGACAGCTCTGCTCTGCAGGAATCAAGTCCGGGACACTCTGCTCAAGAACATGTGAGCCACATTCCAGGGACATTCCAAGTTTCCAGACTGCCTGAAGTTTTAATGTGATTGTCTTGCTGAGCACAAGGTTCATCGTGTCCAAGGTCCCCTAACAGGCATCATTTCAAAACACATTAGAAGCCTCCCTGCAGCTCAGGACTCATGGTTCCCACCCATCCACCTAGAAGGCAGCGGCACTAAGGGAATTCTACACCTAGGCCTGGCAGAGGCTCCCCTCCGGCAGGTGACAGCAGGCATCCTTCTGATCATCTGACAAGTTGCCATGCCACTGTTTAGAACGTCACCAACCTGCTCCACCTTCTCAGAGACCGCAGAGGTCTGTCTCATGAGCTGTATTTGAACACAAATGAGCCGTGGGTCAGAGGGGTGACGTGGCCTGGCCAGGGCCACAAAGAGACAGTTCCAGCACCAGAGCCCAAGTCTGTTTGGCTCCAAAGCTGTGCCCCTCAGGCAGTCTTGCTCTCATTCTCTCCCCCTCCCGGGGTGGGGAGAGTTTTCATTGTATCCTGGACCAGCCTTGAACCCAGACTTGCAGAAATCCTCCTGCCTCAGCCTCCTAGCTCATTATCTCAACTCTTTGCTTCCATATCACAGTTTTTGCCAAAGTATAAGGTCTCAAGGGACAGACTCACTGTCGGGATGTCTGGTTGGGAGAGTGTGTCAGGTAAATGGAACATTAGAAACAGTGAGATGTGTCCAGGGTGAAGGGTTCGGAGATGGGAACCCAGGACCCTAAGACTGACAAGTGGGCCAGCAGGCTGCAGGGAGGTGACAGGCAGTGGGGGGGGGGACGAGGTCCTGAGAAGAGCTTAGAGGAGACCGGCTGAGGATAGGATGTTTGTGTGGGTGTGTGTGGGTGTTGGGGGTACATGGGGGAGGGTACAGGGTCACACCACAGTACTTATCTAGGGACCGAACCACAGCTGCCTCTTTGGAACACTTAGGGCCCTGTTTTCTGTGAATGCTTTTGTGTTTGCTTCCTTTCTCTTAGAGATAGAGAGAGAGAGAGAATGTGTGTGTGTGTGTGTGTGTGTGTCTGTATTTGTGTGTATGCATTTGTGTGTGTGTGTGTGTCTGAGTGTGTGTGTATACATGTGTGTATGTTTATAAATGTGTGTGTATATGTATATGTGTGTGCACATGGAGTCCAGAAGCCAACCTTGAGCACCATCTTCAGAATGCCGTTTGCCACCTTTGAGATGGGGGGGCGGGGGCGGTGTCTCTCACTGACCTGGAACTCACTAAGTTAATGGCTGACCAGCAGGCCCCCATGGACCCACCTGTCTCCATCTCCCTAGCACTGATATTACAAGTGCATGCCACCATGCCCAGCATCTTTACATGGGTTCTGGGTGTCAAACGCAGGGCTTTATGCCTGGAGGATAAGTATTTTACTGGCTGAGCAATCCTCACAGTCTTCATAGTGTCTATTTACTTTTATATAAAATTATGTGTTTATGTGTGTGCATGAGTATGTGTGCATGAGGATGTGTGTGCCCGTGGAGGCCAGCACATCAGATTCCCCTATGAGTTATGATGTTCATAACTGAACTCTGGACATGTAAGAGCAGTATGTGTTCTTAACTGCTGAGCTATCTTTCCAACCCTCCAATGGTGTCTCTCTCCTTTTAAAAAAATTATATGTATAAATATGTATTGCAGGCATGTATGTGCAGGTGAGCAAAGTGCCAGACTTCCTGGAACTGGAGTTACAGGTGGTTGTGAGCCACCTGATAAGGGTGCTGGGAACTGAGCTCGGGTCCTCCACAAGAGCCTCTAGTGCTCTTAACCTCTGAGCCGTGTCTCGAGCTCCCATGGAATCTCTTAAAGCTGAGTTTTGTAAGGTTCTGACAGACAGTGGTCTTCTACCTAGCCACCAACGCTGTTGGCACTGATGTTTCCTGTCCTGTATGTCCCCTGGGCCGAGAGCAAAGCGTGTGGCACCTTACCCCTCCCTGGGGATCTTTTTACCTGCCGGTAGCAGAGGCCAGAGACCTGGACTGCCACAAGGACCTAAGTTTCTGGCTCAATCCTTTGCTGAGGGCCTGTGCTAGCTGCCTGGTAGACAGCTTTTACTTCTGAGCCTGGCACTCTGTGCCAAGCCAGCATGGTCCTCACCTTTGGTCGCTGTTTCTACAAAGTACTGTTGTCCCTTAGGGCGGAACTGTCACCAGCTTTGGTTTCCCCATCTATATACTGAGGGTGGAAGCGCGCCCCCCCCCCCTTGTCATAAAGTCTTAGCGAGAACCTGGAAGTGGGCCCCAGAGATAGAGAGGGTTTGCTGCTTTTTGAGACTCCTCTTCCTGTCTCCCTTCTGGAGGAGTCAGGCCCTGGTCATCCCTTGAATGCTAGGTCGATGGTGCCCGGCCCTGCGTCTGTCAGCGGAACTCACCTTTGTTCTCTGGACCAGAAAAGCAGGGCTGTGGCCTGTGTGCTTGGGTCTCAGCATTGAACTTAGTGCTTTCAGAGCTGGCCCGGGCCTTTGTGGGGGGGAGTGGGTGGATGCTTCCAGCTGAGAGGAGTTGGCCCTTCTCATACTGGCTTACAGAGTGATTAAGAGTGTGCTGTGCGTTCTCACTGCCCTGATGTTGTCACTGGGGCTGCAGGAGGCAGGTATCCTGATGTCGTGGCTGGGGTGGGGGCTACCAAGCAGGTCACCCATCAGCTTGCTCTCTTCCCTCCGCAGTGACTGCTGATGTCTCCATGGAGGCTTGCTGTACAGAGGGAAATCAAATGGCTAACCAGCACAGGGACTGCTCGCTGCCGTACACCTCAGAATCCAAGGAGTGCAGGTACATGTGCCAGGTGTCTGAGATGGGGGGGGCGCTGCCTCCCCCCATCTGCTGCTCCTTCATCTGTGCTTCTGAGCTCATTGTCCTAGGCTGCCCTGTGCTCACTGGAGCATCTGCTGCTTTCCCTGGCCTGAAAAGTAAGATGATCCAGGTGTGCAGCCCTGTCTGCCACAGCTGTCTACCTCTGGGCGAGTCGGTCTTCCAAGCAAAAAAAAGGTCTGTAGTAGACTGTCAGATGAGACCACGTCGTGACGTGAGCCTTCTTACAGACCCCAAGAACTGAAATGGTTCGTCCACACAGCTCCTCTGCACACAAAATTTGGGATATGTAAAACCTTAGAATAAACTATGATAATAGGTTATGTTGATCATTATAAAAAAAATTATCAAATCTTTACAAAGCACCTACTATGCTGCCTGAAGGCATATGTGAAGTGTGGGAAGAGTGTCCAGGGAGGGAACAGCCAGTGTGGATGCTCAGGGGAAAGCTATGCAGGTTTAGCCAGCAGTGGTAAGGTGGCTAGAATGTCTGAACAGTAGGGCAGAAAGACACAAAGCCAGAGAGAGGTGGGGATGGGGATAGAGCTACCCATTGCCCCTGGGAGTGTGGCCATCTTAGAAACTCACTGGGAGCGGGGTAAGAATCTGATGGAGGTTTTGAGCATAAGTTGGGGGACAGCGCGTCTGTCCAGACTTGAAGGCGGTTGGTTGACAGGAGGGAGTAGACGCTAAGGGACTGTTTGAAGGTAGGAGGTATGGAGGTGGCTGGGAGCTGGGCAGTAGACTGGGATGGGGGGAGGGGCTGGCGGTGGAAGAGAGTAGAGCAAGGGAGCCAGGCAAGCAGTCGATCCTGGGACCTAGAGGGGTGTCAGCAGTAGTTCCAGAGGTTTGCTTTGTATGGCTGAGGCTAGGGGAGTGGAATCAGCCAAGTTAGCCTTAAACACCCGGAAGACCAAGTGGCTTGTTAGTCCTGCTAGGAGGGTGGAGAGAGACTCAGCAGTGGTGCTCAGAGGAGGAGATGGGGACATCGGCTATGAGAGACAAACCCCAGTGCCCTAAGGTCCCACTCTAAGTGCCCAATGAGTCCTTCTCCCTTAAGCCTCACTGGGGCAACAGCGCCCCACCCCTCACCAGGTTCAGACAGGGCGTAGAGAACTCCCATTCAGGAGGAGGGTTTGGGACAGGCAAGGTCGAATGACCCTAGACTGGTTCATTTTTTGTTTTTTTCAAACTAGGTTCCCTGGAGCCTTTGCAATTCTTGGGAACCCCTGGCTGCCCGAAGCAGAGGTGCAGCCCTGCTCAGTCTCCTTCCTCCTGTGCCTAGGGGCCCTCCCTGTCAGGGCAGAGTTTGTAGTCCCCAGAGTGCTTGTGGGGAGTAGGCAATTTGGCGCGCATGCCTGGAGCCCTCACTGCTGACTAGCACACAGTCAGTGTAGCTAGAGTTTTCCTGCCTGGCCCACAGTCAGGATAAATCTCTTTCACCTGCCAGTCCCACAGCCGCTCAGACCCAACCAAGTAAACACAGAGACTTATATTGCTTACAAACTGTATGGCCGTGGCAGGCTTCTTGCTAACTGTCCTTATAGCTTATATCAATCCATTTCTATAAATCTGTACCTTGCCACATGGCTCGTGGCTTACCGGCATCTTTACATGCTGCTTGTCCTGGCGGTGGCTGGCAGAGCCTCCCTCTGCCTTCCTGTTCTTTTTATTCTCTCTGTTAGTCCCGCCTACACTTCCTGCCTAGCCACAGGCCAATCAGTGTTTTATTAACAACACATTTGCCATACAGAACATCCCACAGCAAGTCAGACTGCAGACAACTTTGTAAAATGTGGTAAAAATACAATTAAAACTCACCATCTTAAGACCTCATGCTGTGTGAGGGCACATACATATGGTTTTGCCACCCTGACTACTGTCCCTCTCTGAGACCCTTCCAATCCTGCAAGCAGAACCTCTGACCCCACACGCCTTCAGCCCCTGGCTAACCCATCAGTTTCCTGTCTATGAATTTGACTTCTCCTGTGTCTCTGTGGGACTGACTTGTCTCAGCACTGGGCCCTGTAGATTCCTCTGTGTGGTTGCATATGTCAGGATTTCCTTTGGTGTTTGAGGCAGAGTCATGTTCTGTCATGTGATTGTGCTCACCCATTCACCCCTCCACCCCTCCACTCACATTTAGATTCCTTCTGCATTTTGGCTATTGCAGATAGCACGGCCGTGAACTTGTGTGGGCAGGCATCTGTTGGAGGCTGTCTTCGGGTTTCTATTGCTGTGAAGAGACACCATGACCATGGCAACTCTTATAAAGGAAAACATTTCATTGATGGCTTGCTCACGGTTCAGAGGTTTAGTCCATTACCATCATGGTGGGAAGCAAGGCAGCGTGCAGGCAGACATGGTGCTGGTGAAGGAGCTAAGAGTTCTTACATTTTGACTCACAGGCAACAGGAAGTGAACTGAGACACTGGGCAAGGCTTGAGCATAGGAGACCTCAAAGCCCACCTCCTCAGTGACACACTTCCTCCAGCAAGGCCACACCCACTCCAACAAAGCCACACCTCCTAATAGTGCCACTCCCTTCGGGAGCCATTTTCTTTCAAACCACCACAGAGGCCCTGTTCCAAATTCTCTTGGATGGGATAGCTGAATCTTATGACAATCTATTTTCAACCCTTTGGGGTAACACCATGCTATTTTCCAAATAGCTGTCTGTGTTTCCTTCCTTCCAGCTGTGGACAAGTCTCCCCACATCTCATCTTTACTAGTGTCTTAGTTACTTTTCTGTTGCTGAGACAAGACAGCATGACCAAGGCAACTTAGAAGAAACTTAGAAGAAAGCTTTTAGGGCTGGAGAGATGGCTCAGCGGTTAAGAGCACTGCTTGTTCTTCCAGAAGGCCTGAGTTCAATTCCCAGCAACCGCTTGGTGGCTCACAACCACCTGTAATGAGATCTGGTGCCCTCTTCTGGTCTGCAGGTGTATATGCAGATAGAGCACTGTATACATAATAAATAAATTTTTTTTTTTTAAAGAAAGCTTTTAATTGGGTTTGCAGTTCCAGGCGGTTAGCGTCCATGATGATGGAGCAAAGGACTGATGGTAGCGACAGCTGAGAGCTCACATCTTACACCCACAAGTAGGAGGCAGAGAGAGAGCATACACTGGGAATGGGGCAAGTCTTTCGAAACCTCGAAGTCTGCTCCCCAGTGACACATGTCCTCTAACAAGGCCACACCACTAATCATTCCCAAACAGTTCCACCTACTGGGACCCTAGTATTCAAATATATGAGCCTATTGGGGCCATTCTCATTCAAACCACCACAGCCAGCGCTTGTTGCTTTCTCTTTAGCGTCGTGGACGTTTGGTGAAATACCTCTAGTCTGCCAGTCCAATGAAGCAGGCTTGAAATTAATGGCACAGTGTAGACGCATCCATCCTGGATCTGGAGGTTGGCTCTGGAGAGACATGGGAAGCTGGTTCAGACTTCTGACTCTGGCTAGAGGAAGGACTGGCCAGGGTCGCTGGCCATGGGCGTAGGCAACCTGGCTGGCAGCAGAGGGAGGCCCAATCCTGTCTTGCAGACAGCACAGATTAGGTGGCTGTTTCTGCCCTTACTGGCTCTGGCTTTGGCTTACTTTGGTCTGGATGGGGGCCACATGTGACGTCCTTCCTGCTTGTTGCCTGCGGGGCTGGCTTTCTGGTCTCTGAGATGTCACATGTGTCTGAGTCTGAGGAGTAGACTCTGTCAGGTTCAGGTTCTACCCGAGCCCCTGTTTTCTAAAGAGCTTTTCATAGCCGAGCCTGTGGGTGGCGGGAGGCTGGGGTTGGGCATCCTGGTTGCTGCTGTCTTTCACTCTGGGGTCCTTCAACAAACTGTGTCGTAAGACTCTCAGAAACTTCCCCCTCTGAGCCTGGAAAACGGAGCTGAGGTTGAGAAGAATTGAGCTAGGTGGGAGGAGGGGAGGGTGTAGCCTGGAGCCTGCAGCAGGCTGCTTTGCTTGTAAATAGGGGAGAACGTTCTATAACCAGCCTTGGCAAAAGGCTCTCAACTTTGCGCAGAGCGGGGTCTCTAGACTCCCACCCCAGACACCACTCCACATTTGGTCTTTCTAAGTAAACATCTGCCAAGAGCTTCCTGTAGGCCAGATGCTGTGTGTCTCTCTCCCCTTGGGAGCTGGGATGCGGGGGGGATCCTCCAGAGGACTTCATCCCTCTCCGTGGGCTTCTGTTCTGAGCTTGGCTCCACCAAAGAGCCCTGGCGCAGCCTCTGCTCTGCCTGCAGGATGGTCCAGGAGCAGTGTTGTCACAACCAACTGGAGGAGCTGCACTGTGCCACAGGCATCAACCTGGCCAGCGAGCCGGACGGCTGCACCACGCTGCACAACTACAACAGTAGCCTTGAGACCATGTTCATAAAGGTGAGTGAGGCTGAGGATCGCCCAAGGCCGCCATTCTCACTCTCCACCCTGTTTATCCTGCCTTGTGAACATCAGATCCCTCAGGTGTCTTCCCCTTCTCATTTAGGGGGTCAGCCTTTCCAGCTAGGCTTCCAGATAGGAAAGGGTGAGATGGTGAAGACCCAGTGCCACCCTGGGGAAACCGGAAGAGCCCAAGGATTACCCTATCCCAGCCTTTAGACGGAGAGAAGGCAGAAGGCAGAGCAGGGATTTTCTGGGGCCTTCAGAATCTCCAGTTCAGGGTGGGCATCCTTCCACTGCCTAGGAGGCCCCGATGCCTCTCTGTTCCTCAGGTGAACCGAGGCTCTGAGCTCACATGAGGTCTACACTGGGGCCTCTAATAACATGGGACGTTGGAGTTCAGAGAAGCCCACACTCCAGCGGCTTCTCAGCAGCCTGGTCGAGGACTCGATGGGGATTCTCCATGGGACATAATCAAAATAAGTAGCAAGGTCTCCTTTCCTGAGTGCTCCTGGGACCCTAGGTCCCAGCCAGGTTGCTAAGCTTGGTCCATGGCTGTGGACGTCTCATGTGTGCCTGGGAGGTAGCTACAGCCTCTCTTGAACTTGAACACAAATAGACCAGTGGTCAGGCCCAGGAGAAAAACCAGTAGTGTGGGAAGCTCCATTTGGGAATGATTCCCCTCACCCACCCCTGGTGACTGCCAGAAATGTTGATGAGTGGCTTCCTGGGACACCACCTATCCCCATCAGGAAGGTGGTAGTGGAATCAGAGTGAAAATCTGATTGTAGTCTGGATTCTGGGGGAGGGGGGGTGTTGGAGTGTCTGCAGACAGGCAGGGAGGGAATGCTCCTGGGTCCCGGACTCTGCTTTGACAGCCATGGCCTACCACAGCAATCAGGTGTTTATTGGGGCGGGGAGGGGGGCAGCATGGCATGGGGAAGCTAGGCAGGGCTAGAGTGAGTGGCCTGGTTAAGGGTCTGTCATCCAGGACTCCGGGAATACAGTGACCACCTCGCTGGGTAAGGCGGGGCTCTACTTATGTTGTATGCCTGGCAGACAGCTGTGCTCCATCCCTAGACTTGAGGAAGGAGAGGTGTGAAGTACGGAGAGGTGTGAAGTACTAGAACATTCTAGCAAGACAGGGAACAGATTACCTAGCTAAATTAATGAAGTGTGTTTCTGGAAAAGATTACTCACACCCTAGAGGAGGGTGAGATTACAGACGCCCTTTGCGCCAGCAGAGTGGGTAGAATGACGTGGAGAAGACCCCTCAGCCTCCACAGATGCTGAAGCAAAGCCTCTTGCTGTGGGCTTTCTGGAAAGTTCTTTGTCTGTATTGCACTGACTGGGGGCTTCTCATGTGTACCCCAGGACCTGGATTAGGACACGGGTCTGACTTTTGGGATATTGGGTCTCTGAAAGACAGTGACCAAGTCTCATGCCTTGCTTGGGGCCTTGAAGCTCTTTTGCCCAACACTTGGGGTTGAGAGGAGACAGTGTGTACCCTCTTCTGGCAGAGAGATGAAACCTTGCAGACAGGCAGTGGCTTGCTCCCTTCTCCTAGAGATGGCTGGGCTGGGATGGGAGTTGCTAGTCAGGAAAAGGATGTCCAAGGTGATAGTCCTGCAGCAGGGTTGGGGAGGGGAGGTGGAGTCCTCCGAGGTGCCCGGACTCTCTCATTTCCTTTCCAACAGACCTAAGAGGCTCAGAGGGGCCCAGAATGCTTTTCAATGTACTTCTGACATTTAGATAAATTGCCCATATCGGATGTTTTCTTGCTGTCCTGAGAACGTGGACAAGGGGGTGTCAGGTGTGTCCCTGGGGTTCTTGTGGAGTCCCAAGGGCCACTTGTCCGGCTCCCCTGTCCCCAGTCTGGAATCTCTCTCTTCACAGAGATGCTGCCACTGTTGCATGCTGGGAAGGGCGGCCCAGGCCCGGAGCCAGACCTGTGAGCCCAATCTCATGATAAGCTACCAGTGTGGGCTGGTATTCCGTGCCTGCTGCGTGAAGGGCCAAGAGAGTTCAGACTTCCCCCGTGGGGACGGTGGGGACCTTCAGGACCCAGGTAACTCCTCCCTCTTCCGATGTGGAGCCACGTGTTCTGTGACACAGTCCATACTTCAGGGTATGTGTCTGTGACACGGTTGGCTTATTCTTTCTGTGGCTGTCACATTTCTGGATTCTGCCAATCACAGATTAAAAATATTACAGGAAAGAGCATGAGTTTGGATCCCCAGCACTCATATATAAGCCAGGCAAAGGGGCAATGCATCTTTAACCCAGGGCTCGGGGTATAGAGCAGGTAGGAGGATCCCTAGAGCCTCAGTTCAGTGAGAGACCCTGCCTCAAAAAATAAAATAGGAGCAATAGAGGAAGACACTAGATGTTGACCTGTGACCTCCACATGTGCATGCATGGGTGCAACACCTGTGCACACATATGCATATACCACATGCCTAAAGAAAATGTTAGAGAAAAGATACTGAGTCTGTACTGGGTGTGCACAGACATTTTTCTTGTCATTCTTTGAACAGAAATAACAACTATTTATATAGCATTGATATTGCGTTAGGTATTAAAAGTAATCTAGAGATGGTGAAGGCATCTGAGAGGATGTGCATAGATTACAGACAGACATTATGGTGTTTTGTGTGAGAGTCTTGAATGTCTGTGGATTTTTAAAAAATAGTTTATTTTTATTTTATTGTATCAGTGTTTTGTCTACATTTAGGTAAGTGTACCACGTGCATGCAGTGTCCATGGAGTTCAGAAGAGGGCATTGGATCCTCTGGAACTGGAGTTACAGATGGTTGTGAGCTGCCATATGGGTGCTGGGACCAAACCTGGGTCCTCTGTAGGAACAGCGCGTGTTCTTAACTGCTGAGCCATCTCTCCAGCTCCTTGTATGTGGGTTTTAATGCCTGCCAGGGTCCTGGAATCAATCCCCATGTGTACCAGGATTTTTCTTTAGGGCCACCAACCAGTTCCCAAATCATGGCACAGAGACTTCTTATTAGTTATGAATGCTCGACCTAGCTTAGTTCACTTCTGGCTAGCTCTTATAACTTATATTAATTAACCTGTTTCTCTTTATCTACCTTTTGCCTCAGAGCTTTTTACCTTTCTTTCTGTCTGTTCTACTCTGTGTCTGTTGGCTGGCTTCAAGCATCTTCCTCTCTTTCTCCCTCATTCTCTTCTCCTTCTCTCCTTCTTGAACGTAGATTTCTCCTCTCCTATTTATTCCCTCTGCCCACCCTGCCTATCCTTTCTCTGCCTAGCTACTGGCCAATTGGCTTTTTTATTAGACCAGTCAGGTGCCTTAGGCAGACAAAGTGAAACAGCAACACATCTTTTCATTAACAAACAAACAAACAAACAAAAACCAAATGTAGCATAAACAAATGCAACACACCTTTACATAGTTAAAGTAATATTCTGCAGCATAAACAAATATAATACATCTTTACATAGTTAAATATTGCACAACACCCATGGATACCAAAGGACAGCTGTGTAGAGAGAGATGTATGATTGGGGTTGGAGGATTGGAGGGCAGGCCTCTGGGCCAGAGCCCCAGGGGAGAGCTGATGTGGGCCCAAGTCCACAGGCTTGAGCAGAATTCTTGCTGGCAGAATTCTCTTCCTCAGTCTCCATCTATTAGGTCCTCCAGCTGGTTAAGTAAATTCACTAAACATTCAGGAGGGCCGTGTGATCATCTCCATCAAAGCTCATCGACTTAAATACTAATCTCATCTTAAAAATACTACCTTCATAATGACATCCCATTAAGTTGCCACGTGAGGTTAACTATCATGGCTGAGAGATTGGATGAATACCAACTGCTCTGCAGGCATCTGGCTCCACAAGTGTCTGGCTTTCGAGATTTCACCTTGCCCTGGTCCCAGCCCTGGGCAGGGTGGGTAATTGCCCTTTGATCTGATTTTCCCGTGATGATCTTGATGTTTAAGTTTACATGCCGAACAGTGGAAGAAAGAGAACTTGGCCTTTTGAGTTTTGGGGCCAGTGTGGGCCAACTGGATGCCTCTGTGTTCAAGTAGCAGGCGCTTTCTCAGAGGAGTGTGGGACCCAGAAGCAGTGCCCGGAGATCTGGAAGCTGCTGTTACAACCTCTTCCCTCTCCCCATTGCCAACAGCCAGATGTACTTGAAGCCCTGAGGGTCATGGCTTTGTGATGTAGGAACTTCTTGGGTTTTTTGGGGTTTTTTTTAGCTTATTTATTTTTATGTGTATGAATGTTTCTTGCATGTATGTATGTATACCATGTGTCTTTGGAGGTCAGAGGAGGGAGTTGGAACCCCTGAGGTTTGAGTTACTGGTGGTTGTGAGCCGATTGTAGGTGCTGGGAACTGAACCCAGGCCGTCTGCAAGAACGTGTGTTTTTAACCACTGAGCCATCTCTCCAGCCCCAACCTCCCGGTTCTTTAATCGGCTCTCACTTACACTGTGAGCTCCCGAGCCTCACGGGGAAGCCCTGGGAAGGTGCAGGGCTTTATACTCCCAGACTGCAGTATTCAGTTCAGTCCGTGTTTCAGGGCATCTTTTAAAGGCTTTCCTGTTCCTTCAAGTGAAGGCCCATTTAATAAAGATGAAAGAACACAGAGTGTGTGAATGGACCTCCTGCCCGATGCTGACAAGAGAGGTCGGTGTGTCTTCTCCTACGATGAGATCGGATGGGATGCTCTTTGTGTGACCGTGTGTCTCATCTCTCTACCCCCAGCTAAGATTCCCGATGACGAGGAACAAGAAGACCCCTACCTGAATGACCGCTGTCGAGGTGAGGCCTTGGGACCTGTGGGAGCCCTTTGGTAGGCAGCTAGCAAAGTCCAGGGGGACGGTGTTGACTGCCGCCAAGACTCACCTGGGAAGTACTTCCGCTCTTGTGGCCCTGGTGGCCCCCTGTCTTCTCCGTCCCTGAGTGCTTGGAGCTGGGGGGGGTGTCTGTGTGGGATGGTGGCTTATGGAGGCAGGACTGGTGTGAGCACTCTGAGCACCAACAAGCACCCAGGCTCTGTGACAGTGATGCTTGTCCAAGGCTGGGATGCCCCAGGAGAGTAGCCTTTGTGTCCCTTTAGAGTCGTGATCTCCTGGGAGACCTTTGTGTTTCAGTCAGAATGGCCTGGCAGCTCTGTTTTTCCTGATTAAATTGTTTTCTTTGGGAGCATTCTGCTGGCGCATCTAGCCTGGCAAGTCTGTTTCAGTTTCACCCAAGGGCTCACCCTGTGATTGGGTGTTAATTACGGAGGCAGCTTAATCACAAAATGATGGTGTTAGTATTCCGTGTCACCCGGCACTGAGGCCAGGAGGGGAGAGAGAGAGAGAGAGAGAGAGAGAGAGAGAGAGAGAGAGAGAGAGAGAGAGAGAGAGCGCCAGGAAGCCTGGCATCCTCTCTGGGTGGCTCCAGATGATTCCCGGGAGGGTGACAGCTGGGTGACAGCTGGGAGTGTGCAACTTAGGAGGACGCGTTAGCCAGGATGGTGAAGCCTGTGCGCCCCTGGTAGCTGGGCAGTGGCAAAGGAAGAAGATGCAGGCACAGGCCTGCCCCTAGTGGGGTTATACTTAAAAGGATCACCATATCTGCTCTGTAGGGAGTGTGGGTCACAGGGGAGGTGGCAGGTAGGAAGAGATTGTATCAGCAGTTGTGGCCACACTTGGGCCTGGGCCAGTGTTAGTGGGAATGGGCAGCTGGGAAGGCCTGAGAGTTCCGTGGGCTCGGGTAGAGCCTGGCCTCCAGGTGGAGCCTGCTCCAGGGAGCAGTGTGCCTCTCTCCAGGTCCACTCGAATCACAGAGGCAGCACATGTTCCCTAACTTGTCAGATCTCTTCAGTAGCCCCAGAGGTACCCAGAGCCTAGGCCTGGGACTGTCCCGAGGATCACGTGGGAATATCCCCTGAGGACCACATGTGGCCGCAGCAAGGAGCCTGTCTCCTGTGTCAGTAGTCTCCCCCGAGAGGGTCTCCGGAGGTCTCTTGGTGTGTTCACTCGCTCCCGTGGGCTCTGGTTGCAGGTGGCGGGCCTTGCAAGCAGCAGTGCCGTGACACCGGGGACGAGGTGGTCTGTTCTTGCTTTGTGGGTTACCAGCTGCAGTCGGACGGTGTCTCCTGTGAAGGTAACATCTGAGGGCTGGTCACCGTGCTTGGGAGCCTCTGCTGGAGGTCTGAGCCGGCCTGTGTGGCACAACCTTGGCCCCCCTTCCTGGAGGACAGCCAGGACCTGCTTGCCATTGCTGCCTGGAGTTTGGGCTCTGGGACTCGGTTGTCTTCTAGAAGATACCAGTGTGGGAACGGGGCTGCGTTGGGGTTGACCTGGGTTCTGGATTCAGGATCTGTTGTGAGGCGTTGGGCAAGTCCTTCAGCCTCTCCCCTTGTTGAGGAGATGGGGATGATGTTTCCTCATTTGTGAGATTCTTGAAGATGCTGTGATCCTGGGGCCTGGCACGTACTCAAAGCGGTCTGAAACTTATTTAACAGGGCTTGATTTAGTGATGGGCCCCTCTCCCGGTGTGCCCACAGCAAGACTCAGCTCAGTTTGATCAGGCAACTTGATGAATGCAGGAAACCAGATCCACCATGGCTTCTGGAACATTTCTTCTGCTCCACCTTAAGGCTTGGTTGTTCTCGCTGGTTACTTCTGCCTCCCCTTAATCTCTCTAGATATCAATGAATGCATCACAGGCAGCCATAACTGCCGGCTGGGAGAATCCTGCATCAATACAGTGGGCTCTTTCCGCTGCCAGCGGGACAGCAGCTGTGGGACTGGCTATGAGCTCACAGAGGATAATAACTGCAAAGGTACAGCTCCCATCCAAATCTAAAAAACCTCCCCTTCCCCAGCTGTGGGTGTGGGAAAGGGCCCATTGGGCTCTGTGGTGCTGCCCCCATGTGGCTGCCTGGGCTACTGCAAGAAGGAGGTGGTCAACTTTCTTGCAAATGCCTAAGGGTGTCAACACGGGAAATGAAGGAAGAGCCAGGTCTGTGATGAGCAGGTTTACCTTAATATGGTGCTGCTGAGTTAATGATGCTCGGAGCCTGAACCCCGACAAACAAGTTCAGGGTCCTCCCTTGTGTTTCCATTACGAACAAAACCAAGCCAGTACCGGACCAGGCTCCGGGGAAGACTCTAGGGCAGGTCTTGTGTAAAAAATGTCAATCATTGAATTATGTGGGATGACCCAAGAGCCAGACGCCTTCTCCTGGCAGCCAAGCCCTTGAGCAATCCTGCAGCCCCACCCTGCACTGCTCTCTGGCTGAGTCTCTGGACTCCAGAGCCTGGGAGCCAAGCCAGCTGAGTAGATTACACTTGAACCTTTGACAGCTGTGAACTTCAAGGCGGGGCAATCCATCTTGTCCTCTCTTGATGTAACTATTGTTAATATTTGGAATATTATGAAGACCTCAGGATGAAAAGAATTACGGAGTCTGTGTTTATTGTTGCTGAGATAATTGCCGTGTGATCTAATCTAAACATACACTTCTAAATGAGTGATAGTACCTGCCAGAAGAATGCCTGGGTCATTTGTTAAATAACAAAAAGCTTGCCTAATAAGCCAGAGAGGGGG